>JAHWFP010063693.1:9716-37899 GCA_023313725.1 Lithobius niger
AGTTCCTCAGAAACGTGACTGAATCAATGTAACCACCAAGAATCGCACATCACTTGTAATTTGTGTTATATACACTTTATACAGGTTTTCGTGTTTTACTTATTTTAAGAATATTGTTCTTTAAGTCCTGCTCAGTACAGATTTTTCCATCACTTTACTCTCTGATGATCCCTGACTTGGAGAAAAATTTGCAGAACGTCAGATGCAATCTCCTACGAAGGTGAGAGATGAAAGATTGCGAGAGCAAAGCGAGCCACACATTCAAAAGGTTTACTTTACGTGGAAATCGCTCGCTTTGCTCGTTCAATCCACGCACCTCCGTGCTTCAGAAACACGAATGTTTGACACCGTTTTAAAACCAAATCATTTTTTTTTATTTTTCCCTGCATCAAATCAGTTAGTATAAAAACAATTTTAAGATGTATATGTGGTGTGTTGCAAAATACGTTGTCCGTGCACCCTTTTCCAGATCATCTCTCTTTCCTCGAGGAGGTTTTCATGAACAAACTATGACGTCATGAACAAATATCATGAGGGTTTAAGAAAACTTTGACGTTAGTTTTTCAGGTTCTTTCGTTTATTTGAGGGTGATAATATGAAGTTACAGCGATGAAAATAGGCCTATTAAAAGCGACATTTAATTATCTTTCGTTTGGTCCTACTCCCATCTTTGTAGGTGCTTTGGTTCCAGAGGAGTAGAGGTACAAACATGCACGCACGCACGCACGCACATCATATGATTTTAATTATGTAGATTAGTAGTGGGGATCTCGGTGACCTGGCGACACACACACACACACAAACCAACAAACAAATATTATTATCTACATCATTAACGACGTATGATGTGCGTGTGTGTGTTTGTATTGTACATCTACTCCTCTGAAACCAAAGTACCTACAAACATGTGAGTAGGACCAAACGAAAGATAATTAAATTGCGCTCAGTATAGGCCTATTTTCATCATTGTAACTTGATATTATAACCCTCAAAAAGGCGAAAAACACTATTCTAAAATCCTAAAGTTTTTTTTAAAACCCTCATGATGTTTGTTCATGACGTCATACTTGGTTCATGAAGACCTCCTCGAGCGAAAAGAGATGATCTGGAAAAGAATATACGCAAAAATAACCTAAAAGAACGAGGTATTTTGCCAAGGGTGCGAAACATGCGTGTTTCTGAAACAACGGTGGTGCGGGGATGGCCAGACTGTTGGAATGATTTATGGTTATCATTTTTTATGCAGTGAAGCCTTACGAAAAACGCGTACTGCACTCTTGACCATTTGCTTGATCGTTTTAGACGTGGAATGTCTGTCAGCAGCACAAGCATTGCAGCATGAAAGCTCCTCGAACGTAGTGAGACAACGTGGAATGAGCGACCGAAGGGAGAAACTCCACTAGTCATAGTTACATAGATTTAAAGCAGCAACCCAAGTAATAAGAATAATAGCCTGCGTTGGATAGTTACACTGTAAGCAATTTGTATGCACTTTCTTGGAGTAACCTGAAATCTAAATGCACCATATTACACCGGTCCTATACCTTGTCAGTAACGTGGCTTACCACATGAAAACTGGTCTGAGTTTGGGAACTTACGATAAAGATGGGTGCATTTCGAATTTATTATCGGGTGTTAAGCAGTTCAAATGTTAAACACACTGCTAACCATGGCACTGCTTTATTACATCTTCATGGAGGTGCTGTTTTATGTTGAGATGAAATTCAAAAAGAGCAAAAAGTAAAAAGTACCTATTTATGAATATATGATTGTCTTCTTCCAGTGATATAACGTGAATTCCATTTCATTGGTGCACTGATCATTCAAGGTACAAGGTGTAGAATGACGTGAGCTGAAATTCTCAAAATATTTCTCAAGTCAATTATTTCTCAAAGAACCTTGTCTTTATTGTAATCTATGCAACTAAGGTAGTTAGATGTGTGTTTGTTTGCGTATGTGTTTGTCTGTCCGCAGTGGAAATCTCGATAATCCATGTTCTATTGGGGAATTTCGACCATCTTAGTTATTCGGCTTGTTTGTTTGCCTGTCATTAAAATTGTCAGTATAAGAAATGATATGAAGATACACAGGACTGAATGTGACGTCATGCATTTTCCAGTCAAAATATTTTCATGGAAACGGGAATTAGGTTCTGGATCTAACTAAATCTAATGAAAGCTTGGGCGACTGCGAACGGGGTATTACAGTATTTTCATGGAAACGGGAAATCACAACAATGCTCTATAACACAGGCTGCCCTCGTATATTTAATAGGATATATATTTTATATAGGCTATATATATATATATATATTTAATATTTAGTGTAGACCTTGAGGATGCACTTAATAAATAGGTGCTCGATACTAATTTGAAAATACTGATAACAGTGTTTTATTGTTGTGTAATGAGTTAACATACTTCTGTTGCAGTTACTATATTATCCTTATAACTTGTCTGAGCAACATTTTCGTAGAGTGAAAGAACGTTCACTCCATTTATGAAGCACAACAATTTAAGTGTTTAGGGATTTCCTGGAGCTTTAACACTTCCATTTGATCGATCAAACTTTTTCAAATAACCTCTTCCTTGTTCGGTACAGCTTTGAGAAAATAACTTCTATAATTTCGAATACGCTTAGAATCGACATTCCAAGAAAGAGGCCAAGAGCGCCACCAACGTCAGCTAGGAAAGAGGTAAAGTCGTAACTTAATTGATCTTCTATAAATTCAATAACACATTGTGGAATAATTAAATAAATTCCCATCAGAGCTTCTGGTGGTAGTGGATAAGACAGAAAGTAATCTTCTCTGTAGTGTACTTTGTCACAAGCGGTAATGCAGCCACAAGTATCAGGTTTAGCTTCTTTAACTGCAGACTGAGTTGCAGTAAACATTTTTATGAATTCGTCTTTAGTTTTGCATGCAGGTAAAGAAGGGAGTCGATCATTCATATATGGTAATCTGCGAGAAATAAAATTTATCTATGTTAATTTAAAGCAGCACAATACAATATGAATCTAAAAAGGTAAAATCGTTTTCTCGGTACAATTTGACCAATTGCTTTATGCGTGTTAAACCTGTTTATTAGGTAATGTTGTTGTAAAGAGATTACATTCAGGAAAACATAGGAAAATGAGTATGTCATTAATAATTGAATGAATGAACTGTGTGAAAAACCCTCTCTTTATAAACTCGTCAATTCAATCCTAAACGTCAATTCACTCCTCTTTTGAATGTGTTTTATTATCCATAAGGCAACATAATCAAAATAATAGGTTACAGCAAGCGAACGTAAAGATTTCCACTCGAATGAGGAGTGGAAAAAAAACTGTATTAAAACCTGTGACCCTGCATATGATGGGAAAAGAGCCCCATTCAGCTAATTGTTATTCTTCAAAATATGCATCCACCTTACAAAGAGTTTTTAGAGGCTTAATTAAGGTAATTAAAACTGCAAATCATTTTAGTTATACATCTAAGGAGGCTCCTCCATTGCTAGTTCGATTCCTGGCACCAATCAAATTTTTAATTTAAATTTACTGGCTAACATCGAGTTAATCGCGTAACCAGTCAAACGAAAAAGTGTATTTAGTAATAGATACCCTTGAAGTAGACCGGGTTATCCCGAAATAATTGATAGTCTGCGAGAAACGGAACAGTCCAAAGATCGAGGGGGTTGCGAAATCGGACGAGCGCGCCGGCGCGAGTTCGATTTTACTACCCCTAGATCTTTGGACTGTTCCGTTTTGAGCAGACGAGCAATTATTTCGGGATAACCCGGTCTAATTCAAGGGTATGTGTTTTAATGCTAGGTGTGACGTCGAGCCAACATATCTAGTTATTTGAGATTAAAAAAAAATTTATTTGAAAATTTTATTTGTGAATTATGACGTAAATTCCTGAACTCAAACTTCCGGTTTAAACTTCCTATCTGCGAAAGTCTCACGTACGCGAGGACGTCCCTATATCCAGTCCCAGTCACCGACATCTGTGTTTAAGGTAAAACCGTATTTTTTCTACTTTATTAGTTTAAATAAGATATAGCGTATAAAATGCGCAATTCGCTTGAGTCTCGTAGGTTTTTAAGTGTGTTTAGAAGGTCTCAGTAGGCTAGTTTTCGTACCGTCGGAACGAAAGGTTGTCGGGGGGGGGGGGGTCGGCTTGGGCTATTCATTCATGGATGGGGGTGGGGAAAGGCTAGCATCGTACGCGAGGTGTTTTTTTTCGTGTTAGTGCGTAAAATGTCGCCAGGTTATAAATGTGCTGTTCGCTTGAGTATCGTATGTTTTTAGGTGTATTTAGGTGTGTTTACAAGTGTCGGTAGCGTAGTTTTAATACTGTCGGAGCGAAAGGTTAGCGGATTGGGCCATTCCTGCACAGGTGGGGTCCTAGCATAGTAGCCTATGCGAGGTTTTTTTTTTCGTGTTTACTGAAAAGTGAATAGATAATACATCGTGTGAAAATAATACGTGCGCGGCAGAGAGCAGGCAGCAAGCCGTAGCTTGCTGCAGCAACGTTTAGCTTATTTCCCCCTCCTTCTTTCATTTAATGAGTCAGTCCAATGAATCGCCTTCAAAAGTGAGCAAGGTCTTTAGTTTGTAAATCTCGGAGGCTAATCGTAAACGATGTTTTGCACAAAGCCCACGTTTTTCCTTTTCATGTTACGCTGGTTTCGTTTGGCCGTCACAAGGACGAAAACGAAAGTAGGTTGGAAGGCGAAGGGGGGGGGGGGGGTAATGCCAGTATGTTTCGCAGTGCTTGTTTTACCCTGCTGTTTATTTGAACCAAACACCCGTGTTTTCATCCGGACACTGCAGTTTCAGTTTTATTTGTTGGAATTTAAAGGTAAATGTTTAGTAATGAGCAAAGTTACTCCACCCGAGTGAAGCTGGGTAGTTCTGCTAATATAGTATAAACACCAGTAAAACAAAGAGAAGAAAGTGAAGAATTTGACAAGGATCATTTCATCAACAGAGTAAAATCTTGTGAGAGAATCATGTAAGCAACGACAAGAAGGGGGATTTTCAAGGCTACATATTATACAAGGTCCCTCCTTGTAATCCACACTTCTTCTATGGCTTACACGACTAGGGTTTACTCCTGATTTATTGTATGCCAACACAGACCAGGTTTCGACTATGTCGGTGCGTTGTTTTTTTTTATGTGGCGAACCTAATAAATATCTAAAAGTTTACATTTACTTTGCTTGGTAACTGGTGAGACCCATATCCCGGAAAGGTAGCAGTTTAAGTGGGGTGTGTGGTGCACTACTGGGCTTCTTTATTCAAATACTAACAGTGTCTTTTATTATAGTGTATTGGTAGTATCTATGTAATCCCATTTTTAATGGAAATAACTTCTGTGATACATGGTTCTTCCTAAGTCGAGATTACAGATCCATACGTTAATCCACGTGGAGTCAATGGAAATAAAGTTTGGTCCCTTGGCTACTGCAAGGCTACGACAAAATTGTTTCATTTCATTATTACTGATAGCATCATTGCAATTATTCCACCATTACTGGAAACGACATCTGTGATAAGCTTGACTACTTGAACGATGCATAATTACGTGCAGTGGGGAAAAAAACGTAAGCCACGTTAGCACATTTGTTAATAATAAACTATATTTACCTCCCATTTGAAATAAGTAGTTAAGAAGTCAGCTTTAAACATTTTAAATTTAAAAGTACTCCCTAGTAATTATAATTTGGTTATCACAATCAGTAAAAAAGACAGGGGAAAAGAACTTCTTACCTGCACGGCCTTAATTTGCTGTTACTAACTATTTTTGCCTCGATACACTCAATTAAGCAATTCGAATGGCTTCCGTGTGATTGACAAGGATTTTTCCATGTATTTGCGTGAATTACCTGCAAAAAGAAACAACAGGCTTCTGAATACCGTAGATAGTGCAACACGTTAACAAATTTAAAATACATCATATTACGTTGTAATAACGTTGTATCATCCGGGGACTGCAGTGAAAGAACAGTCGATTGTAATAAGAAGCCTCCGGCTCATTTTCCAGTCACGTGATGACACATGAAATTTTTTTCGTCATAGATGCTAAAAACTGGCTTTTACTGCATTCCTCGTTAGTGCCGAGGGATCATGTTTCTGCCTTTTTAACTGCAGCTTTGTTTAAAATATCCCACTTTTATATAGAACCATCATTAAGCTAGACAAGATTCAGTTTCAGAGTACACACTATATCTCTCCTATTTTTGTTTGTTGATTAACTGTTTGTTTTGTATTATAATTATTACTGTTTAATGTATTGTACTGCTTATTTTTGTGTATTTCAAGACTAGTGCCATCAAGACTAGTGCAGAAAATTAAGAAAACATCGGCAATTAATTCTCTCGGCCTGGAGTGCTACTGAAATGAAGAGGACATGGTCTATGTGCGCCAAAAAGTGACCTTTTTTAGTTGCATTCTGTGATTATCTGATGTCATGTTGTACCCTGCGATGTCATACAGATTTGCAGTATTGTCTGTTCAAGTGGTCGCATGTGAGTCTGTGGAACTATGCCTTGCACAGATCAGTGAATATGTTCTGCATTAGTTTGGGAAGCCTGAGTCTTCCACTTTTTTGTATATTTCTATATGGTGGTTTAGTCTCAGTCTTACGGTGTTACCCACACTGATTGTGCTACGTCTCTGATTCCATTTAAGCTGTGTTGGTTGCCATGGCAACACAGCCTGCATTTAACCGTAGACCATGTTACATCGTAACATGTCATAGAGATAGAGAGTGAGACGTGCAAGCGTTAGTGCCTTTTAGAAAGTCTTACAGATTATACTTGTGCAAGAAGTTTACGGTTGTGCAAACATTAGGTATATAAGTGTTTTCATTAAGCTCTCAAGCAGTCGTAAGTAGCTTCCTTGTCGAGTGTGCTGTGTTGCCGCTGTCAATATTGTCTTCTCCTCAGCGAGCTCAGCATCCTTCTTACTATTCCGAGCTTTAACCTCGATTTTATAATAAAAGCAACAAACAACAACGGGAAACGAGACATACTGCATGCATAATGTAACACATAACTAAACACAACGACCATGGGTAATATTTCTATGCCCAGACATATCTAAACCTGACCGAACATGACTAGCGTGGAGATAATAGTTATATGACATGATGCAATGTTTACACAAATATTATACACAAGTAGATAATTACAACTATATTATGGTAGGTATGCATAGCCACTTGCTCCAGTTCACTAACGGGTTAAACCTGAAAAGTAAACAACCTACTAGCCACAGAAGCATAAAATGCAATATAAAATATGCAACGTATATCAATAGGATGCGTTGATCAACGTAATTAGTGAAAATCCATGATTTAAGAGATAAGAATACAGCGAAAAAAATGAAAAATACAATACTAGGTTACTGCTACCAATCGTCGTCATCAAACAGGCAATTTTGTTTGTAAACACTCAAGCAATATTTACAGGCTGGGGAGAGGGGCATCTTTCTACAGTATGTCCATAGTGTGCCGGCCGATTGGCATACAACGATAGAAAGTGGGGTAGGGTGCACAATGTCTTCTAACGAACGGAGCCGTTTCATGTTAAAAGCCAATGTGCAACCATTAGTCGTTATTTTGTAGTTTTACAATTTTGTTGGTAGTAGAGCAGACAGAAGTTACTGTTCCCAGTAAATAAATAAAGAAATAAAACATGGAGGACATCGATTACATATCCTAGGCTTAATCTTTTCAAGTTTAGGGGCGTATGTAGAAATAGGCGTACTAAAGTGTGTAATTAAATTTTGAAAAATATTATTTCACAGCAACTGCAACAAAAATGGACACATTGCAAAACTCATTACATTTTCGCGTTAAGTGTTGAAGACAAAACGATTATAAACCGGGCACTCCTTATTTACTATTTCATATAAAGCAAGATTTCAAGATAATACATGCCTGCTGAACCTTCAGTCCGATTGAGGTTAGGTGCCCATAGGCTGCATAAAATCCTTTAATCAGAGTGCCAGTGTATCTTATGAGTGAAATTTCTTCTTCAGAATGAATCACTCCCTGAAAACAACACGGGAACTTTATTGTGGAGCGTGGCTCATCTAAATCAGTGAATACGTACTTACCTTTGTCGGTTGGAACAGTTTACCCTGTAAGATTTGCGTAAATTTCGTGTGGATGGCCTCTGTCCACCAATTAGAACAGACACAGAAAGGATGCACACCAGAAACTCAACTTACCTCTGAGAGAAAGTGCTCGGTAGGGGACATAAAATAGGATGGCCAGTCAACAGTAGGTGACAGTGGGACCGTTGTAACAAGTAATCTGTCTAAGGACTATCTAGAGAGCAGTACGAATCAAACTAAATGGCCTTCGCCACCCGGACCACTGCACTGTGACTGAGGTTGGCGCTAATGACCAAGCTGTCGACGCGCCATTAAGCCTCATCTCCCCCCCCCCCTTCGCCCTGCACGTTGGTGGCTCTATCCGGCAACGTAAACTCCTGCTGAATAATACTATAGTACTTCCCGAACCAGCAATGTGATCTATCAAAACTCACCACTTTTGAAGAAAGATGAAAGCACAACACACTGATACCTCCAAAACACAGTGCATCACCTTTAGATGTGCCTGATGTATCCATATTGGAAACCTCGACAAGCTCAACTGGTGCACGCTCAAAAATCAAGCATTGTTTTTTACTCTTGTGGAGTATATCTCACACAATCATTTGGAAATCCATCAGTCGGATCGATGTGTGACGTTATTGTGCTCTTTGGAATGTTCGCTGCGTTCGTATCGAAGTTTAAGAAAGTCTGACCCTAGGTGGTACAACAACAAATGACATGCGTGACTTCATGTGTGGAGTCAAAACTGTCTCCAGTAGTGGTGAAAATTAAATTCGTGGGTTTTGGGAAACTCCTCTAGCTGCCATGACTGAACATGGTAAATTCTTACGTCTGTAACATGCTTTATCTGGATGAGACTTCTAAATCTCAGAATTCACTAGATTAGTTATGGTAATAAAATTAATTATAGTATTTTATTAAATAAATTTAATAATTACTTAGATGGACGAAGCTCAGAGAGCCTGCTTGTGCACTGAGTACAAAGTTTGTAAAATCCTAATATAAATAGCATAATAAATTATTATTAAAAACGTTAGGAATAATATTAGCTCCTTTCATGAGCATCACCATACCTTTGACCTTTTTAAGCCAGAAATGTTTACACACAACCTAATGACAAAATACAAGTTGTTGCTATAGAAACCAAAAGTTTGTCCATTTTGGAAAAGAGAGCATTCGCAATTTTGTTCCGATTTGTCGAAATTTCATGGCATGAATGTTTTGGATGCATGAGTTTTGATGCATGAATTTCTCGAGTTTTGAAATGAAATTCCTATCATAAGGGGAGCATAGAGCAGACATAATATATGTTTCAAGAGTGTAAATGTGGCAGATAAACTAACGTATTATAGCGTCTCTCATTAGGCAGAGTAACTGTGATCTTCGGACCTGAATTCTATGCCTGGTTGTCAAATAGTCGTTCTCGAAGGATGATACGCAGTTATATTTACCGTGTAATATGTAGCAGCTATGCTTTCATTTGAAGTCAGATCGTAGCCTTTAATAGTGAGGCCAGACTGCATTCCCATACACGGAAGGGGAATACCTGAAAAAAAACGTAGTTATGTTGTAGTAAAGCACATCGACCTAACAGCATAAACAGGAAATAAAATATTAAATGATGCGTGTTAACAGTTCAGTCCTGTACACTTTGAAGTCATAGTTGCTTGTCAGATGAATTATCGGCTATAATACCATGAGTGCCTCTATGAAATCGATAATTTGTGCGTTTTAGCACGGAACTCCTTTCCAGATTTAATTTTCCGAGACCGAAGGTCGAGGGAAATTTGTTGGAAAGGAGTTGAGTGCTAAACGTACAAATTATAAATTTCATAGAAGCACGAGTGGAATTCGGTTAGAGAATTTTTGTCTTTCTTTCCGCAAAACGATTCTCCGACGTGATTTCCTTTTAGGGTTTCACATTCGATTTATCAGTGTAATTCGGTTTCGTTTTCTATTTGCTGGGATCTTTTCAGTTATAATACCACGAGTGCTTGTATTAAATCGACAATTTGGGTGTTTTAGCACGAAACTACTTTCCAGTTTTAATTTCCCTACACCGAAGGTCGAGGGAAATTTGTTGGAAAGGAGTTGAGTGCTAAAACACCCAAATTATACATTTAATACAAGCACGAGTGGAATTCGGTTGAGAATTTTTGTTTTCTTTTCCCTAAACGATTTTCTGAAGGAATTTCCTGAGGGGATTCGGTTTCGATTTGCAATCTCAATTTCGACATACGAAGTAATTGTGATTTACGGTGTTTAGTTTTGTTTATAATGTTTATCTTTTATGTTTTGTTGACGATGTTTAACTCTTATCTGGCGTAGCGTTACCATCCACCATCACATTTCATCAATCAACCTGTAATTTCGTTCGCTACGGCCGGCTACGGCATTGGCATTTCGTATTAGGCCTTACCTCATATTTGTTGTTTATACGCCAAATGAAAAGTACAAGCAGCTTCGTGCTTCCGGAAAAACACGACGATTAACGAAGCTGACGCCATTCCACTATACTATACTACTATACTATACTATACTATACTATACACCTCTCGCACCTCTCCCATACCACACAAAAATGGAGATAAGATGTATATAAAACGAGGAAATAATTTCTCGCATAAGCGAATAAATCGTACGTAATAAGTAAAGCTTGCCGTTATGTAATTCCTGGTCTTGGGACAGGAAAAATGCAAGCACTGGAACAAAGTATGTTGAACAAGAGAAGCCCAAAGTGCACATGTAAAAAAAACACAACCCGACGTTTCGAGCTAGCTCCAGCACATTATCAAGAGAAATACAAGATGCACTTAAAATTGCCTAACGTTGCAAACAGACAAATGCAGGCAAAACTGCCAAAGTCAAATTACAATTTGAACAAGTTAAAAATTAAAAATTTTAAAATGAGAGGAAGAGGAGAGCGACCTCTTTGTGCTGAAAGCACAAGACGAAGTGGCGAAATTTGAGTGTAGTCCGGGTTTAAATCAGTTTTCCCTGGTGGTGAGGCTATCAAACAGTTATTTTTATCGTACCCTGGTGTCGGAATTTAGTAACAGAGTGCTCTTTGAGGAGTGCTAAGTATTCTTTGAATTTGTTGTCATTAGGGAGCAGATGATTATGAACCTGTGGATCGTGCAAGGCGATGCAGAGAGTTTCAAGATTAAGCCTAGTGCGAATGAATATATGGAATTTGGAAAAGAATCCTAGTGTTTGAAATATTATGTTTGTGACCCGTTTTTTTTAAATGCTGGACCAATGAGTTATTGTTGTCCAGAAGTTTGAAATTCGAACTTCATTCGAACATAGGGCCTTAGGGCTTCGGGCAGATGACCAGGAGTGGTTAACGCTCGTTAAACCCTTTAACCCCTTTATGAAATTCGATTTGTGGGATCTTAATCGTTCTATTAGTTTTTGTTCACTGTGTCCAATATAGGTGGCGCCACATGTTTTATTTTCACATGTGCACTTTGGGCTTCTCCTGTTCAACATATTCCTGGTCTTGGTCAGAACAAATTCGATTCGCCTTGCTTAATAGCATGCCAGATGTGCTGATAGTATTTCCAGCTAAGGCCACTGTCCATTGTTACGCACACACATATTTAAAGGTAATATTTTTGTGAAATTTCATCCAGATTTTTGTTGTGTTTTTCCCCTATTGGCTTTTTTCCGCGACTTTTTTTCCGTCGGCTTTTTTTCCATCAGCTTTTTTTTCCGAGGCCTTTTTTCCGGGTTTTTTTCCATCGGCTTTTTTTCCTCCAGCTTTTCTTTCCGGGGCTTTTTTTCCGAAGCTTTTCTTCCCTAGAATCGGGCTCAGCGCCTAAATCTCACCCTTTTGGCACAATCATTACCGCGCCCCCCCCCCCATTATGTTGATCACCTACACATTCACGTGTTACAATAAAGTTTATTATTATTATTTTAAAGTACATTGTAATTGCCATGAAATGGCGTGGTGTGGAAATTCGAGTTAGATTGCATTGATCCCAGCGTGACCTACTGTTGAAATGTTCTCGTAAAAAATAAATAAATACAAGAAAGTTGTCGTCAGTCCCCAAGTGCCGCTTTTATTTCTCTCTGCTCAAAATAAAATTCAAGTGAGAAAACGTTCTTGCAATGAATTTTTAATAATATATCACAAACAAACACTAGGTTTCTGAGGTTATGTTGATCAGGTTAGGTAAGGTGCCGAACAGTTGTAGCATCAAAATAACGTGCTTTAAAAAAAAAAAGGTAGCAAATGGTGGTCGCACATGGCACTGGCTCACTGGAAATTACTTCCAAACCACCTTTTACTGATAAAAGTAATAACTAAAGTTTTCCATACGCCCACAATAGGATACTACAATGTTTAGCGCAAGGGTTAGCAGCACTGCGCCATGCTATTAGGCCTGTCGACTGTCCCTACCATGGAGCTTTTTCTGCCGTTCAATTCTCCGCTGCGACGCCAGCGCTCATGGTGCGTCTAGACTATACTACTACTATTCCAAGGTCTTTGCCATTCCACCATCGCATTTCATTAACCAACCTATATTTTCGTTCGCTTTGGTATTGGCATTTCATATTAGGCCTAACGTAATTTTTATGTAGTTTATACGCCAAATTAAGTGTATCTTAACCGAGAAGTAGCTTTGTGGTGTTTCCGTAAAAACCCGACTATTAACGAAGCTGACATCATTTTCCCTAATAAGGGCATAAAACAAAGCAGCGTCGTCTGAGTGAGATATACTGTATAGATCTGTGGTTCGTTAGTCAGCGCGCATTGAGAAAAGCTTCGATCTGTATAATTACTGAAGGAGGAGGTCCGATGTCGGTTTCGGTTTCGAAGAGCCGGGGTCTTCCTAGTGTAATCCGACCATGGTCCTCATTTAGTGAAAAGAAAACGAAAATGCTCAGTTATAATACCACGAGTGCTTGTATTAAATCGACAATTTGGGTGTTTTAGCACGAAACTACTTTCCAGTTTTAATTTCCCGGGATCGAAGGTCGAGGGAAATTTGTTGGAAAGGAGTTGAGTGCTAAAACACCCAAATTATACATTTAATACAAGCACGAGTGGAATTCGGTTGAGAATTTTTGTTTTCTTTTCCCTATACGATTTTTGAAGGAATTTCGTGTTAGGGATTCGGTTTCGATTTACGATCTCGATTTCGACATACAAAATAATTTTTGATTTACGGTGTTTAGTTTTGTTTATAATGTTAACCTTTTATGTTTGCTTGACGATGTTTAACTCTTATCTGGCGTAGCGTTACCATCCACCATCGCATTTCATCAATCAACCTATGTTTTCGTTCGCTACGGCATTGGCATTTCGTATTAGGCCTAACCTCAATAATGTTGTTGATATACGCCAAATGAAAAGTACAAGCAGTTTCGTGCTTCCGGAAAAACCCGACGATTAACGAACCTGACGTCATTCCACCATCTCATTTCATTAACCAACCTGTATTTTCGTTCGCTTTGGCATTGGCATTTCATATGAGGCCTAACGTAATTTCTATGCTGTTGTTACGCCAAATTAAGTGTATCTTAACCGAGAAGTAGCTTTGTGGTTTTTCCGTAAAAACCCGACGATTAACGAAGCTGACGTCATTTCCCTAATAAGGGCATAAAACAAAGCAGGTATCATTTAAGTAAGATATACTGTATAGATCTGTGGTTCGTTTGTCAGCGCGCATTCCGAAAAGCTTCGATATTTATAATTACTGAAGGAGGAGGTCCGCTGTCGGTTTCGGTTTCGATGAGCCGGGGTCTTTCCAGTGTAATCCGACCATGGTCCTCATTTAGTGAAAAGAAAACGAAAATTCTCAGTGTAAGTCGACCATGGTCCATGGACCATGGTCGTTTTATGGAAAGAAAACAAAAATTCTCTTTCTAATACGCAAAATATTTACTACATATTCAGAAATTTAATTATGGCCCAAATAGAGGATCTTCTAATGCAGTTTCTCTTACAGGATGAAATAAGCGTTAATTCTGTGTTACACGCTCAGCATTGATTTTAATGTCAAATAACCAACCATAGTCCCGTAAAAAGTTTACATTAGACCTGATTTTACCACAGCAAAACTCCTATGTCACAAAAGCTGCCATATTGAGGTTGGGAAGATATATGCTGAAGTGGAAAATGTGATGGCACGCCATGGAAAAATCATGGTCTCTGAGTAAGGTACAGGTAATTCACTAGATAAAAGCTTACACGAACAAACTAACGTTACTGTTAGTGGCAACTCTCACACGGAGCCAAATGCTTTGCAAACGACTAATGTTGCCGAAAACTGCAGTCCTACGTGTCGTGTTCATCGAACATTACCACAGCTCATTGTCAGTGATTCTAAAATCATTTGTATTTATCGAAAGTCACACCCCTCTCCAGATACAGCAGCAAATGAAAATACTGCACCCATAGGTCGTTGCACAACTACCCGAGGCTACCCTCTCCGTATTTTTGGCACAGTCTCTCATCCTAAACTACGCTTTCACTTTTTTCACAGAAAGGGTTGTTCAACCCTGGAATGCCCTCCCACAATCTGTTGTTTGTGCTCCTTCATTCAACACTTTCAAGTCACGTTTTGATGCTCTTGTTGTCTACCTTCTTTGGGGTTTGGGTGGGTGCTTCGTGCACCGTCAATGTCTATTTCTATTTCAATTTGTACCCAACTTGGAAACTAGTGTAGCATCACTGCGAGTCTCTTCAAAATAGGATAGTACTGACGCTACAGGTTGTAACATTTGTCTTAATCCATCCACCTCCTTCATACAACAACGAATTCGTCTAAAATCTAAAAAATAAGTGTCTTTACACCAAAGCACAGACTATCAACAATAAGTCTACCCCAAAACAAAACTTATTAAGGATTCCCGCCAAGCATTTCGGCCGTGTGAAGTCGTGATATCAAATGCCAAGCTATTTCGTCAAGCTAATCCCACCGAGTAATAGTTCAAAGGTTAAATGAAATATATGAAAATTGCTTACTGCGCAATTTTCAATTATTTTATTTAACGTTTGGAGTATTAGTCGGTGGGATTAGTTTGGTGAAAGAGCTTGGCATTTGATATCACAACTTCACACGGCCGAAAAGCTTGGCGGGAATCCTTAACAAGTTTTGTTTTGGGATAGATATCAGATATTTTTGGTCCAAATTGATGAAATCCATTTTTTTTCGTAGCAATTATGAGATGGAAATACCAATCTAGCTTTCTGGTCCGTTTCTTTTTTTTTTTTTTTTTGCTTTCGTTAGATTTTGAGGACAGTAGTCACCATTTTTATTTGATTAGCATTTTTATTAGTATTGCACTATCTCCTTGCAAACACACGAATTTATTTAATTGTCATTTTGGCATTGTTGCATAAAAACAATGTTTAAAATAATGTAAAACAATCAATTTGGTCGTTTAGAGGTCTCTAACCCCTGAACCACTTGACCAATTAGGATGGTCCATATTAAAAGGGCACATCTCCAGATCAATACCTGTAAAATGAGCCAAGAACCAGATTTTTTCACCACATGGAAATTTATTTTTGTGATACAAAAAGGCGTTACTAGGAGCCAGTAGCCAGTAACCAGTAGCTAGTAATTAGGCAGATATAAACGTTATTCACATCGTTTTTTCAACAAGAAAACGTTAAGCTGTGTCACTAACGGTGACTTTTATTACCTTGCTCCAACAGTCTCCAACAAAGTCTCCAACACAAGCCCGTAACCTAAGTAAATCTAGGACACACTAACCACGGCAAAAATAATATGTGCTGCTTTTACTCCAAATTTAGCAACCTAAAAATATACTAAAAGACCTGCTTTGGAAAGGATACGTCGTATTATATCTTTGTATCCACTAATTTTTGATGCTGATAATTTAAAACAGGTTTTCTGTAAATTAAATGCAATTCTGGGGCTCCCCCAAATGGCATCCCTGTTGCTTTATTCATACCTTGTCAAGCTTTATTATTCCCATTGTGAGTATAGTTATTTAATCAGCAGCTTGTACAACCAAATGGCCTTGATGGGTCCCATCAATTGTTGGCCAATAAGCATTACCTGTCATCTCTCCAAATTGTTTGATTCTGTAGTGAAGGTGCTTACCAGTGAGTGCCTAGGATCACATAACCTCGTCGCCGTTATTAAACATGGATTCTGATCCGGTCATTCAACTGTCACTAATTTGCTTGCTTTTTATCATCAGGTTTCTAGCACATTGGAAAAAATATTCCATTTGACAGTCTGTACATTGACTGCGTAAAGACATTAGTCAAAGTTTCAATCTCAATGTTGGTACATAAACTAAAATATTATTGTATCACTGGCACAATCCATAATTAGATTATAAATTAGTTACAATACGGTACTCACTGTGTAACCATTACTGGCTCATGCCCCTCCCCATTTCAGGTGGTGTCGTACAAGGCTCCGTTATGGATCTCTGCCCTTTCTCGTTTATTTTAATGATTTTGATAATACTAATAATTGCCTAATCGCAAAATATGCTGACGATTCCAAACGCAATCGTCCATACGGACTTGTCTTGACAATGTTATCTTCCAATATGATATCAACAAACCTTACCAGTGGTGTGTCTGTTCACCCAGATAAGTCCCTAATCATGCATTTAGGATGGAAAATTATCTTTGCCTATGGGTAAATCTTATACTTACGGGGAAATCCATGTCTATCTGTACATGGTAAGGTACTAAACTAAGAAATCGTCGTTGATCCGGATCTAGCATTTCACAATCATATAACAAATAACATTCATGTAACAACTCACGTATTCGTGATTAACAGGACTGCTATTTCTAGAACCACCCATGTTAACTTCAAACTAAACCTCTCCTTAGTAACGCTAGTACTACAGTATGGGATAGATCTTTGGTTTCCTTTTTATATTAAATACATGGCTCCACTGGTTAGGGTTCAGTGACTTCTCACCAAACGTATTTTTGGTCATTACAATGTCCATTGTAATCTACGGCTACAACACCTGAACCTCCATTCACTTTAGTGGGGTTCTGATGGAGAAGCCTGGTTACAACTTTCAAAGTCATTAGGTGAGATTTTCTTGATCCTCTACTGCAGATTTTTTTTCGTTTTCAACCAAACTCGAAATAAAAGAGGTAAACCCTACAAAATATTTCCACTACAAATACACGATAATAGACCAAAGCAATAATTCTCCTTCTTCTAGAGTCGTTTCACTGTGGAACTCACTTCCAACTTATGTTGTTGCTGCTAACACTACTAACCAGTTTAAAAAGAGTTCGGACGCTAGATGAGAGTTTCCACAACACTGCAGTCCTACCACGTTGAGTAGGCTCCCACACTACTTCTTAACAGGACTCTCCAAAAAAAATGGTTTTGGCCGGTTTGATGGATATCTTCTAGTATGGAATGAGACATTTATAATCGGTCGCTTTCAGCATGTTGTTCTCCGTACCTCTAGAGCTGCCCCAATCAACATCAATAGTGGTGTCCCTCAGGACTTCGTACCTGGATCCTTTCTTTTAATCTTTTTTCGTAAACGATTTGGCATGTAACTCTAGGAATGATGAACAAGAGAAATTTACAGATGACCACGTTATATGCACCTAGAACAACCTCCAAGTCGAAGATGAAATAAATTATGATTCTCATTGGGCGCATGACCAGCAACTGCCAATTTCCAGTGCCTTTCACAACCTTTCACAACTTTTCACAATGGAACCTAAAATCCCAGGTTTGCATATGTTATGGAGAGTGTTTCCCTATCTGGTGCACATTTGATGAATGAGGGACCTTGCAATTTGGTTCGACTTGACCTTTAAATCTTCGGTTCATTGTGTCCACGTGGTGGCAAAATGGCTCTCGTCATCAGCGTGGTACGGTGGTTTTCACTTCAGGATGCGTAAAAACCAAATGGGCATACAACGTCTTCGTTCGACCTCTTTTACAGTATGCCAGTCACGTTTGGTCCCCTTACTTTTTGCATGATGTACACCACCTTGGACTAACCCAGCGTCGTTTTAATAACCAGCTATTCGGTGTGCAGCAATTGTCTTTCCACATACAGTACGGCTCAAATCTTGGGTCTGGACTCGATGGAGCTATGCCGTTTAAAGAAGGACGTAATCCTAATTTTTAAAGTTTTACGCAGCTATATTGCTGTGGAACCATCATTTCTTTTACTTAAGTCCCGTTGCACGGATGAGAGGCCATTGTTTTAAATTAAGTGTTCCAAAAACAAGACTGGAATGCCGGCAAAACATCTTTGTTGAAGGGTGGTTCCTGAATTGGATCTGGCAGAGCAAGCTTGTCACTTAGGCCATTCACACATTTAGAAAAATCTTAAACTCCAAGAATCTAAGACACTATATGCACAAAACTAAAGTTTCTACAAACGTACGTAAGGTACGTAAAACACTGTATGCACGTCATCAAGTATGTAAAAAACAAGTGGCTACAGCGACTACCTAGTCGCATCCGGTCTTCTGTCAGTTCTGCCACTACCAATAGTGAGGCACACTTCTCTATCACGCATTGCAACAGCTATCTCTATTATATAATCTAAAAACAGTAACCATCAGAATTGCCCGTTACAAATGTTTTAGCTTTTAAGCTTATTTTACGTTTTAGGCATAATTGACAGCGTTTAGGCCTAATTTACAACTTTAATTTCGTAAGTAGCAACTAACGGAGATTTGGATTGTATACAGGAAGCCTATTCATTTTCATTCATTTTTGCAACGCGGTATGTCTCCGCACACACAGTTACAGTGTTACAACGTAATGCGCAACGTAGCCTATATAGATCAGTGGTAGTAGGGAAAGGACAGGAGAAACGCTGCAGCAGCGACTCGTAGCAACTATTGACGTTGCCATGTAACGTGATTTTAGACCTAATGTTCATTTTTTAGGCCTAATTTTTTTCATGGCCGTTTTAGTTTCGTAAGTAGCAGATAGGCTTAATGGAGAATTTGGTTCGATCGTAAGCCTATTCATTCATGTAACAATGCGACAAAACTCTTTTAAACGAAGCTAAAATGTTTTTGTTTTTGCGGCTGCGGTAACACAAATCTTTAGGATTTCAATTCGACGATGAAATGTTATTATTTAATTTAGTTACATCGAAGAAGTCTATTAGCTATAAGGAGGCAACGATGTTTTAATTTCCCATGTTATTTAACTAACTTTTGACACTGAATCGAACATTGTAAACAGTGGTCGTCAATTTCTGGTACCGTTGCAAAGTTGAAAAAAGCGACGGACGGACGGACGGACAAAGTCGTTGCAATAGTCTTCTCAGCCGGTACGGCTGTACAGTAGACTTAAAAACTAGCATACAAGTTGTAATAAAAGAATGATCAGCAGTAAAAATAAACTAATAAGTACAAAAATGGACCTTTTTAAAAAGCGTGTCAAATCGGTAACTTAACAATTCGCTTGAACGACCTCACGGATGGTGCCAATAACGTCTGTTCTTATATTAACAGACGGTTTAGGTGCCATCCGTAAGTGTGTTCAAGCGGCTTATACACCTTACCGAATTGACAGGTTTTTTTTAATGCGATTTTTGTACTCATTATTTTTTTACTGCTATTCATTCTTTCGTTACTTCCGTTATGCTGCTCCCTTTTTACATTCCTCTGTGTAAACTCTGATGGAGTCCATATAATGTTTTAGATTTTTATTGTTTTAAATTTTTTTTAATGTGTGAACCGGCAACCTTGCCCTGCTAACTCCACTATTCACTATTAATGTTTCAATGTTCAATTTTAATTTAAAATTATTTTCCTAGGCTTTGAAACACCCGGGTATACTAGAAAGGTTATAGTTTATTATAGTGGTTGTTGTAGTGGGCAGTGGTTGTTGTTTGATGCTATCTAGTTTGCGCTATCGGGTGTTAATGTATACGGATTAAGGACGTAAATGGGCTTTGGAAGGGCAGGAAGAGTGATGAACTTATTTTTCAATGTTCAATTTTAATTTAAAATTATTTTCCTAGGCTTTGAAACATCCGGGTATACTAGGTAGGTTGTAGTTTATTATAGTGGTTGTTGTATTGGGCAGTGGTTGTTATCTGATGCTATCTTGAGTTTGCTCTATCGGGTGTTAATCTATACGGATTAAGGACGTAAAATGGGCTTGGGAAGGGCAGCCCTGAGGTAAGGGAGCAATGGGATTACAAGGGAGAAGGGCAGAAGGAATACGTCACAAACTTTGCAAAACAGGGTAGCTGGGCATTCATTTCTAGAAGAGTTTAGTTTAATGCGTGGACGTGTTCAGAATGCTGTTGAAGTGTTTGGGAACATTCACAGTACGTTGCCAGTTTTAACCTCCCTGACTGGTGTAAGTAGAATCGAGGCTTACATTCTGCGGTTCAAAATGCAGTTACAGGAGAATTACTAAACGGGCTCCATTGCTATGTAAATAGATTTTCGCCTGTATTGTAATGCCCGCAAACTTGTAAAGTGTGCGTTACGATAATGACTACGTAGTTAAATCAATAATATACATTTATAGAAACTGCAAACTAACTTGTAGAAGCACTCAAAGGAAAGGGAAACAAATTATTTGCATTAGAGTGTACATTGCCAGATTTAAATTAGGCACTAGCAAATAAATCGTTTTGACATACTCGTTTTAAACATTACGCAGATGCCATGTATGGTTGTAAGCTCCAGTTGCTTTATTGCCTCTCCTGTTTGAAGTTTGAATCCGTTTAACCAGTGATCTGTCTGCAAAGAAAATATCAAACGTAAATCTATTATAAACCAATCCTCTTAGAGTAAGGAAATTAGGTGTAAATATTAGTAATAAACGAAGAAACACAATGGAGCCTTCACTGTGACTATGGATGACAAGTCGGTACAGACAAAACCAAAGATTTTACGTGTCATCATGAGACTGGAAATTGAACCCTGGTCACTGGATGGGCATTCAAAGCTGCTAGAATAGCAAGTTAACAGCACCCTTGTTGGTATTAAGTTAGTATATTGGCATAATTCATTGAAATCCTACTCCAAAGACATGGATAATTCCCGGACATACGATAACTGGTGACCTTTTCGTAAATTCACAGCTGACAGCTGCTAAGCATCGTACTGGTCAAAACCAGGAGATATACTCAGATATTCTTGTAAATTAAAAATAAACATCTCACACCAGATATGTAATTATTATGCTGTTCCTTGACTTACACCTCCTATACGGAGCCAAACACTAGTGCTCCGGTATGATGCAAGATAAGATAAAACAGTGGTCTTACAAAATTGAAAAGTGTAAGATTCTGATGAATTAGATGCCTTGATTTCTTTAAAGAATATGCACCCACAGTTCAGGAGATGCCTAAGGAGACTTTCCAGAGTTCAGCATGACTACTCACTGAGCACCTTCTTGTATTGTCTCCAGGTTCCTGCCACACGTTCTGGAGGTGGTGCTTCCACAATGCACTCTCGGGCCGGATTAGTGAAATCATTCACGCAAATGAGCTAACACATTGTGAAAAAAAAATTAAAATATCAAAGCTAAGTGAAACAGATTAACAACAAGCTAGGCCAAATGGCGGCTGGAACAAGGTTTATGTTCGTCCTAGTCTTGAGTGAGAGAGTCAGGTTTGGTCTCCATACCTATTAAAGGACATTGACACGGTAGAGTCGGTTCAAAGGCGATTCACTAAGACATTGCTAGGCATGAGCAACTTACAATACTGCCAACGACTCGATCGATGCTCTTAAAGTCGAATCCCTCGATCTATGCAGATTAAAAAGCACTCTCATTCTTATTACAATCTTATTGTACTTACTTACTTTTTGCATAATTTATTATCGCTTCGCTCACTCCATTGGCGTCGATCCACGCTTCATGTAATTTCTTTGATTCCAAGAGCATCAGAAAATCGATGTACTGAAGATTTTGACGCAAACTACCGTAATTGCAATTATTGCTCACAGTACGTCCATCATACTCCTCAGCATGCCTGCATGTCATCTACATCATTCAAAACATACGATTTGTTTGTTTGTTTGCACGTTTGTTCGTCTACCCCTCCAGAAGTAAGCCCTTACGAAGGTAAGTGAAAGGTTGCGACAGAAGCGAGAAACACACTGAAAAGGTTTAGTTCACGTGGAACTTGCTCAATTTCATCGCTCAATCCACGCACTTCCGTGTTTCAAAAATGGAATCCTTGACAACCTTTTAAATCGTACAGGTCGGTCTTTTTCCGTGCATCAGTCACTTGAGGCAAAATCAATTTTAAGTTTAATGTGTAGTATGGAGCAAAATATGTTGCACTTTATACATTTTTTTTTTGGGCAAGCAAGTTTATTTCTACATTCGTAATCTAGAACTACAATCTCAAAGTTCAACGTGTCAGCAATACCTGACCCGAAAGCAAAATATATTTGATTTCCTACTGATTTTGAGATGATTATGTCATGTTTTTGTTACTTCGTACTGATGCAAAACATGACGTCATAGTTCTATCAGGCAAATTTGGCATCGATCCATGCTTCCTGTAATTGCTTTGATTCCAAGAGCATCACAAAATCATTACGGATTATTTCGACGCAAACTAATTCCAATTATTGCTCACAATTAGTACATCAGATTCCTAAACACGCCTGCATTTCATGCCTGAAATCATGTCATAGTTTTATCAGGCATAATAAACTTTACATGAACAAACTATGACGTTATTAACAACCGTCATACGAGTCAAAAAAAACTTTGACGCTATTTTTGTAGTTTTTTACGCGTATTTGAGGGCCATAAAATCATGTTACAGTGACAAAAATAGGCCTAACGGTTGCACAATTTAACTTTTTTTTTATCCCATATTTGTGGTGCCTTGGTTCAAGAGGGGTATAGGTACACGCACAAACACACACACACGCTTATCAAAGGTTTTTAATGATTTTAGATAGGCGTGCACCAAGTTTCAAATCCCTTTAGCATATGTAACTTCAGTGCTTATGCACGCATCAACTTTTTGCGAAAAAGAGAACATCTGCAAAATGCTACCAGCACACATATCTTGTGCTGCCCACGAATACTCTGCAAGTACGGAAATCTAAAATGTGGTAGAAGTTTATGTGTCTGATATCTCTGAATAATATACACTTCAAAACATGTAATAATCTTACCTGAAACATTTGATGAGTAAATTTCTTCAACTCAAATCGAGAAATGTTCCACAAATCATCAATTGTAAAGTTGCATTTTGATAACAATTCCACTGGTGTGGTATACGAATCATTGCAAGATCGTTCAGCAAGCAACGCAGATGAAACGGCTGGATTTCTAAAATCGGCGTCTGCTGGACAGAGTGTAAGGTATGGAGCTGTCATTGACTGGTTCTCTTTAAGTTTAACATCTACGGTGAATGGGCTTGACACAAAAGTGATTACACATGACGTACATTCCTTGAAACACCAAACGAGGGCCACTGACCAAAGCATTCCCCAAAATAATTTTCTGTAGCAACTGATGTTTGGATTAAAAAATACGTTCACTCCAGAAAGTCCAAGATCTTCAAAGTGTAAAGAAAAGTCGTCAGCTTTCCTGTTGTTTTGCGACTTGTTTTTCCTTGCATCGAATGCCTCCGTCCCCGTTTTCGCATCTTGTTTTTGGCCAGGAGCCATAAGGCTCGTGGGATAAGGTTTTATCAGCATTACTTTACGTTGTACATTGTGGATTTTTTGCTGCAAAAGAGAAAAAATTGTAAATGACTAGTAACAATCTATATAATTTATTTTTAAATATCTTCCGAGCATCTGGAGATAAGAAGATTGCCTAGAGGTTACTTGATAAAAAAAACAATTAATTTTAGTCAACGGGTCATGAAATTAAAACCCCCTCCTATGAGGAAAAATAAAGCCTTAAGTTCTAGAGAGCAACAATATTTAGTTTTCGGCCCATAAAGTTAGGCCTCGGTCGCAATAAAAGGTAAAAAAGCTATTAAAAAAAACGGAGCAACACCATTAACTGGCCACACTAGCAAGCAACCACCGTCTTGGAAATTATGGAACGATTTACGCTGAATAAATCTCAAACAAATACACAAATTGCAGACATTTTTTTGTTTGGTTTGAATGACTTTCGAACTTTTCCAACTATATAAGTGGAACTAAACTGTAGTTTTCTCTGTCCCCACGAAACTAACGACGAAGTGGTGTCGGCGGCCACTTACGGTCCGGCACTTCCTTGTTGATTGTTGCCATCTTGATGGTTTTCGTCGTCGTTTCCATCTTCCGCATGACATTGTGCGTCAATTGGGCGATAAGTCCGTCCTCCTGTCCGGTGTTTTTCAATTTTTGCAGGAGTTACAGATGTATGACAAGATTTAGATTAGGGGTTTGAATAATGTCTCTGCAATGTGTGGTGCAGTGGCAACCCGGACCACTGCACTGTGACTGAGGTTGGCGCTAATGACCAAGCTGTCGACGCGCCATTAAGCCTCATCTCCCCCCCCCACACAAAACTAACACCAGACCATGCACAGAACTAAAGCACCAACAAACGAATAATATTTACGCCGGACAAACGCTTTCCATACTCAATAATCAGGACATGGAAACATCGTGATCAACTTTCGTAGTAGTAAATTAGAGCACTGTTGCCGTTAATAATTGCTGTTTGTTCAAACCCGTGCTTGCTATGGGTGTACACCATATTCCCTGCCATCTGAACCAGATAGGTACTGCTTAAAAAGGACAACAATACAGCCGTCCTGGACGAAAAATAACAGCTTCTACGACTTGGTCGTCGTGGTCATCGTGGCTGAGCGGTGAGAGAGCTCAGCCTGGTTGCTGGAGGTTTGCGGATCTGGTCGAACCCCTGGAAAGGGGACCTTGGCAAAGTCCCCGCCAGGGCTGCCGGCTAGGGTAGCGTGAGAGGCTACCATGCTCCTTCAATGGCTATGGGATGTATTTTGGCTACTTCTGGACAATCTTTCGGCCCCCAACGATGATCGGAGGTTTCCCGGGTCGAATCTCCGGGCTGGCACCTCCCTTTACCAGATTTCTTCTTCTCTAAAAAAATCTGGTAGTGTTCAAAAGTAAGCCGGTTCAGCCATACAAGCATGCTTCGGCTGACATAAGGCTCGTCAAAATTAATTAAAAAAAAAACTAAACTTACATGTAGATGGCAGTCAGACGGAAATCCAACGATAGGGTGCCGTGACAATAACTGTTGAAAACAAAGAATGATTTCAACAGTTACTATAAACAGTTAGGATTACACCTGGCACTTTATAGAAAATAGTAAAGGTAACTGCCGTTTGTTAATCACCTCCGTTAAAAGTTTGCTTCAGGCATAGTAGGAAGAAGTGACTTCACCGTTCAGGTTGTTCCCTGAGTTTCTGATTTAAACAGAACATATTTAGATGGTCTTATGTTCCCACCGTTTTCTTCGTGGGAGGTCTGACGCCTACCAAGCTTAAGCCATAGCATCAGAAGGCGCAAGAAAAACTGTTGTAAGCAGGAAGCATATTTTTAGGTTTCACCTTCACTCTTAGAGCTGCTGGATCCACTCTTCTTTAATAGCGCAGTCCGCAACTTTTACATTTTGCCAGAAATTCACAGATTGAAATCTTTAAAAAGTCAAAATTGCTGTCAAGGAAGCATTCACGAAGCAGCGACGTTTCGGTTTAAAGAAGAAAACTGTTACCAAACAAGTTTAAGTAAAAGATAAGTTATTAAAAGATACAACGAAAATGCAAACAAATATAAAAAATCAAGATGACTGAAGGCATGCTGGAAATTCAGTTCTTTCAGCCAATACCATCCTTTGCAATATACCGTGGTTAAACACCTCAAAACTCCTCATTTCGTTTCTTGACATCGCCTTAATTATTAAAGCAATCAGCAGAAGCTTACCTAAAGAAGTTTAAAGGAAAAGGAGTATTATGCTGCTTAGATACGCTGTTGCAGTTTAAAGACGCTGTTGTAAAGACGACTTGCTACAACAATCAACTTGGCTACTTTTCGTAACAAGGCAGTCTGAACTCGAAACCCTTGCTTACTTACTAGCTGTGAAAATACGTTGCGACGTTGGCATGAAAGCAACGAGTGTATTCGTCGATAGTGAGTTTTTAATTTGTGCATTAACTTCCGCTCATAGTTTGTCACCGTACCTTCGTTCAATATCCGGCTCTTTCGAGAACATGCTGTCCGTATTATATAACCAGAAAAAAGCGTCGTGACCTAACTAAGTTATTGACTAAATAGTGAACGATCATGCATTAAAGAGCGAATGTAGTTACGTGACATGAATAGGAAAATGTCACCTGAAGAAACCATTATTACGATCGATTAACAGTTAATAGGCTATCACACTGTCAGTTGCAATTTTAGTTATTAATTGTAAACAGCGAAAGACTAGGAAAGCTGCAAACGGTCAATATTGGTCAATATTTAAAACGTTAGTGGTCAATAAAACCAGCACGATGATATTATTTGGAGATTTCTGATGTGTTTACTTGTGGTGGTGAATAGTTATTTCAATGGATCTTACCGATATTTTTGCACAGTGTGTAAAAGTACCATCAACCGAAAAATAAGAGAGTTATTATTTTTAAGACTACGTACGGGCCTATATTTAAAAGTTTGATAATTTGAAGTTGAAAATTCGTATTAGTTTTGTGCCTTTAAAAATCAACTAGAGAAAAAATGAAGCACTTGTCAAAAGAAACACAAATTTTAAAAGCTTAAAAGGTGCACAAGCTTATAACAAAGCTCGACGTTTTGAGTTGAAATCCCTAATCATTTTCAAGAGCAATAAAACCCTTGACAACCCTTACCAATAATAAAAATAATCTGAGAAACAAAATCATTAAAAAATATGTTTTTGGAGACCAGCAAAACTGTGAGCAAATAACTTGATTTGAATGAAACGAGTAAAAATGGGCAAACCCAAGTAAAAGAGAGGGTCCTTCAAGTGAGCATGCCTGCAGACTTGAAGTGAATTCCAAGTGTACATGCCTGCAGAATACTTGCAGTATACTCACTATTTAACTTGGTTTTTGCCGAATTTACTCGTTTCTTTCATATCAACTTATGTTCTGGCATGTCACCAATAACACATATTTAAATTATTTTATTTGCCAGATCATTTTTATTATTCTTAAGTTTTATTGTTCTTGAAAATAAGTTTGGGTTTAACTCGAAATGTCGAGCTTTCGTGTATGCAGGCTTTTAAAATATTTGTTTTCCTTAAAAACTGCTTCTTGACTTTTACTGACTTTTATTGCCAATCGTATCTGGTGTCAATGTCACCAGTGATGGGGGCTTCTAAAAGCAAGTGACAATATTTTAAACTAGCTGAAGCCCGTGCTACGCCCGCGTGGTGTTGAATGCAGGGTTTGCAACACTGGTTAGGTATGGTAGCTCATGTGTATCTCCATGTTCGACCGAATTATGTTACCTAAACTTTTTGCGGACACTGGCTAATAAACGCTCAGCCATCATGTGTTTCAAATCCTCCCACTCCCCCAACGGCTAATGATCACTTCTAGTATATTGTTCATGCGTGGAAATAAATGAACTCCCCTTTCAAGAAGCATGCTCTTCTGAGAACTAATCCCAATGCTTCCCTCATACCAGACGCGGGTGGCCTTTTCCTTTTCTAATTAAAAGAAATCGCCATTTTCATTTCGCCCGTCATCCAGAATTATTATATAGATAGCTACAGCGCGTGCTTTGCACGGCCTTATTGGCTGGCGCGGGTTTGCCCAGCGTCTTGAGGCTGGGGGGAGATGCCAGTGGCCCCTTGGCTTGTCCCAAGTGGCATTTTCATTTTCGCTCTGGCGTCCCTCCCGAAGGGTTCCACTCTGCCAGCAAGGTACTTGCAGGAGTTCCGGCGGCTGTGTTCTCAGTACGCCGGTTATCAGCGGCTGTTTACTGATGGGTCGAAGTCAGACGCTGGCGTGGCTTGTGCTTGTGTTTGTAAGGGAGTGACGGTAGCCCATCGCCTTCCATCAGACTATTCTGTGTTTTCTGCAGAGCTTTTGGCTCTCGGTTTGGCGGTGGAATGGATCCTTGGCCTTCAGGGCACGCATTTCATTATCTTTAGCGATTCCATGAGTGCCCTGGAGTCCT
>JAHWFP010063695.1:0-15464 GCA_023313725.1 Lithobius niger
TAGTTGTTTGCTTGATATTTAGTCATTAGATGTCGGAAAAATTCAGTTTCTATGTGCCATTCGGAAATATCATTACCTGTAAATTTTAGCATTTCTTTCCAGATTGCTGTCTTTCCCTAGAGGTTTTTAGGCTGTGTGTAGCCGCCAGCTCGGTAACCCAAATGTGCATGCTCACCCCTCGTTTCCATCTTTTTTCCTCTAGCGACCGCTGTGTGTGCATCGCTCTTGTTTTTCCCGTTCTCTTTCAGTCGAAGATTCCCTTTCATCCTAGATTCTCTTTCGTTTGACGCCCTTTGTCAAGACCTCCAGGCATGATGGGAAGATCCAAGAAGCCCCGAAAGAAACTCCCTCCCGGAAGACCTTGCCACCTGCCAACCCATCGCTTGTTGACCCCGTTGTTGTCATCAGCTCGTCGTCTCTTCTTTCATCCGGACCTTTGACCGCACAGCGCTTTTCTCGCCTTGATCAACCCAAACGATCATCTCTCCCGGCTTTCTCACATGGATCGGCTTCTCCACCATGTATTTACCCCTCGCCACCGCTGATTCCTGGCTCACCGTGCCTTTCGTCCATCCTTCCGTCGGCTATCAACGGCAGCATGGTTAACACGTCGATCACGTCGCCTGTCCCCTGTATCCTGCCCTCTGACCGCTTACCCTGATGTTACCATCGGCATTTCGCCCGTTCTTCGGCCGTCTGGACCTTCGACGACACCTGTTCATTTCGTCTACTCCAATGGCACTGCTTTCATTGGTAAAGCCAGCGATAACAAGAAAGACCCTCGAAAGAATTATAATTCATCCAACGAAAACAACACCCTGATGCTGCCTCCACCTCTGATCCTTGCCGCCTTGGATTTGCCCCCTTTTTCGTTCTTCACGAAAGACTAATTGTAAAGCCAACGAACACAAGCCACACCTTCCTGCAGACTCTAACCATAGCATGGCCACCTGAGATCTCCCTTTCGTCCTTCTCGTTTAGCTTCAAATCAAGACAACGAAATAGCAGGCCCCTCACGTGGCCTTTGTCGTCATCACTGCCTCTTTGGATTCACCCTTTCGTCCTTTCACGAAAGACTGACTACAATGTCATCGAAGGACAAGCAAGACCCTCATGCTGCCTCTTCCTGTCATCAAGGCCATCTTGAATCTCCCTTTCATTTAATCTCTAAAGGCTTAAAGCACGACAACAACAATCAAGACCTTCTCCTTTAGCAAACAACAACTGGTTGCAAGACCATCTCTGTCTTCAACTCGTCAGCAGCGCTGCATTGGTTCTCCCCTTTCGTTCCATCCTGAACCACGTGAACAACAATTCACAAGTCCTTCATGCGGCCTCTATGCGCTAGCATGGCCGCTTTGTCCCCCCCCCCCCCCCCTTTTGTTTCATGACGGAGGGCTGAAAGCTAAGCCAAACAACAACTGACAAAGCTCGCATATGGCTTCACCCGTCATCAAGAACGCCTTAAACGCCCCTTTTGTCCCTTCTGCTTTGGATGCCCCTCTCGTCCCTTCCGCCTTGGACAGAAAGCTTAACGCAAAGTCACGAAAAGGTCATCTCCAGTTAGAAGACTCCATTGCAGTTCACCGGCAGAATCAATCGCCGTTCCGAACATGTTGCTCTTCAACCTCGGCTGCCTCCTGTCTTCACCACCAACCCGCTTTCACTCCAACCCACCAAACTGGCAAGCCAGGCCTGCCCGAAGGTTATCTTGCCACCACAAAGATCAAAGGCTCTCCATTTAACATCGTCATCTCCGGAGAGGTTTTCCTTGCCGGCGTTCTAGCCGGGCAACTTCTTCAGAAGCCGCTCATCAACAGCGACTGTTCATCTTTCATCTGAAACAGATCTAGGACTCTTCAACCGCACCCCGGGGGTCTCCTGTTTCAGGAAAACTCACTGACGCCCTCCCTCCACAACACCATGGTTCTCCACCCAGTTGCCGCCTTGCGTCTCACCACAGCTTCGGCAAACACTCCTTCAGCTCTGTCGATAAGTCAGCTTTTACAAAAAAGAAACTTTAAAGAACATGGTCACCAAAACCCTTCGACAATCGATAAGCTGCATCACAAGACCCAAGCTTCCCCGTCACAGGAGCTCTCACAACAGCAACAGTCAAATGCGCAGCGCTCAACAAGGCCACGTAAGATCTCCGCCTCTTGCCAAGATCATCTCATGAGTTCATCTTCAGAGTTCTCGTGTCGCTCTGCTTCTTATTCAGGGTTCCCTTTCACCTCCTCCTGATCTCAAATCACCGTGCCTGACGTTCGTCTCTCCATCGGCTCCCATCAGCACTGCTGTGAAATCGTCGAAGACGTCTCCTGCCCCATGCAGGTATGCCGTGACTTCTATCCCAAATCCTCACGATCTCCAGGCTGACCTCTAGTTCACCTAAAATGCTAACCTGGTCAAACCCTCCTGATGAACCAAGCTGTCAAGCTCATTGATCGGGTCAAACGGACCTTCTTTTGCTACCAGCAACAAACACACCCCCACTTTCCTAGGCAGACAAACCTTTCATCCCGTTCTTCTCGCCACCAATGCAGCTCATCACATGCTCGTGGGCAGAGCTTTTCATGACTTCCACTGCAAGCAACACACATCATGACTTTCACCACCACCCACAACATCTCCACATCCTTGACTAGTAACAGCCACATCTTCAAGTCAAGCCTTCGCAATTGTCATTGCTCCCCGCGTTTCGTCAACAATAAGAGGCAACACGATTCCTTTTCCAACATCAGTGAACGCACCTAGTCGTCAGACCTTCCAGATGACTTGAAATCCTCAAGTCCGATTCACCAATGGTTTGCAACACCTCTCATTTCATAGTCACATTGATTTCTTTAACAGAAGATCCATGGTCACCCAGTTCTCTTTTGACCCTTTAGTCAGCCCTTCAGTCCACATGTCACAACCGTCCCTCAGGAAAACCCTTCGCAAATGCTGCCCTTCTTCCAACTGCAACGTTCTCCAGAAAACCTCTTTCGTCGGTCTGCTATTCATCTGTCCTCCCGACATTGTCATCAGCCCATCACGCCCTCTTTCGTTCTGACTTCACAGGCTCAACGGTGTTTCTCACCCGGCAGCTCCACGTGGCTTGGCTTCTTCTCCAAGCATCCCCTCACCTCCGCCACTTCCTCGATCTCAGTGCCTTTCGTCCATTCATTAGACGACTCTCATCGCACCTCCATAATCTCCTCAACCTACTCTGATTTTAGCGACCTATCTGTCATCTTCCCGTCCAACCTTCATCCATTCAAGGAATCCTCTTTCGTTACCAAGACATGTCTCCTCAACGGGGCAACAGCACTTTTGTTCCAGCCTCTTTCGGAGCCCACTCCATTTTTTTCGTCCCACACCAGTCTTGACGGCCCGCCTGTCGACTCTCCGACCAGCCTTCATTCGTTCAAGGAAACTTCTTTCGTCACCAGGCAAGCCTCCTCAACAAGACAGCGGCTGTTGCGTTCCAGCCTCTTTTTGAGCCCACTCCATCCGTTTCGTCCCAAAGCTCAAGCATAGCCAGCACGTGACCCACTCACGGCCCACCCCACCAACGAAAAGAAACTAAGACCAACATGAACATTCCTCACCCGTTTCAATCTTCCAACCTCATCTTCGAATCTAGCCCGAAGTTCCAACGTCTTCATGCCAGGAAAGATTAGCACTCACCAGCGTCAGTCATGGTTTTGCCATGCCTTTCCCCATAACACCACGACCACAAGGATAACCTACAGGCCTCAGGTTGCCAGATCACCGGGAATCCTCCTTGGCCTCATGCTCTCAGTCAACTCATTTACAACCGGTCACTTCACCAAGGAAAGGCACTGCTATTCGCATCACCAAGAACAGCTATTCCTAATCACCCCAACTCCATCCCGTTCGACAGCCTATTTTCATCTGTCGAACCTTGAGACATCATCCGACTGGTCAGCCGTTTCACAAAAGGGCCGCCATCAGCCACTAACCCCGTCATAACTCGTATTCAGCGACACCACGACACCAGCCCTCCCGACATATTGTGCTACAAACAATGGGAAGAACCTGGCCCACTGCTTCTCAACCTAACCCACCTTGTTTTCGTGCCGGAACAAACCAGTAGTACACGGAATGAAAGAAATTCGAAGTCCTATCACACAACACAACACACCGTTCAGACCATCAAGAACCAACACCAGACCAAACACCGCAACGTCACATCACATCTTCAGGCTACTTCATGACATACAGTTCCTTCGACCCTTGCAAGCCGATCTGGATGACAATCCTGGAACCTCATCACCATCTCCACCAGCAACACCACAACCAACATGAGCGATGTCCTTCTTGACTTGAAAACTCCAGTCACAATCCTGGAAAATCTACAAGTACCGTAACACCAGGCACTTCACACTCGTCTGACCAACATGGCTTGGCAGACGATTTTTTCCCCATGCAAAACGCCCTGTCCCCCTTTTTTTTAATTTGGCTCAGCCGCTTTCTTAAGGCTCTTTATTCCCCTCCAACATTTTTCAGATCCAATTTAACTTTAACAAAAAAAAATACATCACAGTACCTAACATCTGCGTTCAAGGATTCTGCGACTCTGGGTGTGCTAGATCGTAACCCTAGGGTGCCCGTCAAGATGGGTGACCTGCACTTAACGAGGTCTACTGTAAATCCTAAAATTTAAAGGTAACGGATATCTCCAAACGGCACATAGAAACAGGAAATTGCCGGCCCCTCAGCCGAGCAAGCTAAATTTTGTTTCTGTTGCCTAAATGGAAATATGCATTTCCTGTAACCACCCTAGCCCCCCTCTTGACTCACCACCATGACGAATTGAGAGGAATAAAAAATGGAAATCTTTTCACGCCTTGGCGCTTTTATAAGAAGGGTGCACATGCGCACTTGGGTTATCTAGTTGGCGGCTACACACAATGTAAAAACCTCTAGGGAAAGACAGCATTTTGGAAAGGAATGCTAAAATTACAGGTAATGCGTGTTTCCGTGTTTAGGCAATATAAACAAAATGTACCCGGCCCGACTGAGCGGCCAACAATTGCCTGTTTTTTCTCTGGGCAATCTGGGATATGCAGGGGATTTTTTAAGTGACTTGTTTGGGAATCCTTTATACTTGGCTTGATACATTTTTTTAATAAGTCAACGTCCATAGGACCCTTCTTTGTTGACACATTAGGCGCAGAAATTCTAGTTCACAGATCACACTCAGAGAGTGACGCCAGTTCTCCATATGAGTTTTGGAGCCCTCCTTGGCTTCATGCATAATTACTTTACAGTACATACAAAAATGACAGTGGCTCCATCTAGTAGGATGTAAATACACGACTGACTTGCCCCTTGCACGTTACATGAATGAAATCATCACGAGAAATACAAGTTTCCTATTTTATAGTAACAAACCAGGCAGAAAACGCAAAATACCAAAATAATATTATTTACAATAGGAAAACACAACAAAGTAACAAAACGAACACTAGACAAAATATACAGGGTAGTCCACAAAAAACTGCCGATCCAACCTTTTTTAAGTCCAATTTTTCTAGTTAGCACCCCTCATAACCAGGAAAGGACGGAAATCTTCCCATTTCATTAGGTTTGACTTGTTTGATTTCCGTCCTCTCCTCGTTGTGAGGGGTGCTAACTAGAAAAGTTGGACTTAGAAAATGTTGGATCGGCAGTTTTTTGTGGACCACCCTGTATATTGTTATATCAGAATTATTGACAATGACTCCCGGCGTTTCCCCCACGTTTGGTGATGCCATCGGGGACCATTGTGTCCCTGGTAGGTCTAACCTTGGTGGTAAGGCATTCGTGGTCCCAACCAAATTCCATCAACCCTTCCTCTGCTGCCAAGCCTCTTCATTTTAAACTTTAAAACTTTTGTAATCTATGACTTTTAGTTTTAATTTCGGGTGGCTGTCAGCGATCGACAGGTCCTTGCCATTCCGGTTGCGTTTGCAACAAATTTACCTATTTATTTATATATTTAAAACCCTAAGATATTACACATTTGATTTGTAGGTGCTCATAAAGTATTTTCTTAAGAGATGTAAAAAATCAATACAGTTTAACTTATCAGAAGCTGACTTTGGTAAGTCATTCCACACAATATGAGCAGTGTAAGATAAACTCATTTTCCCGTAGTTGGTTCTACACCTAGGAGGAACAAGTTTGTCATTGTTCGGGTGTTGTGTGTGTGAGTATCACAATGCCTTCTATTCTTATTTACACCGTAGAGGGATGGTTCCCAACATTTTATCCTTTAAGGACTTGTACATATAGAGTACTTGCAACAAATTCTATCGTCAAAAGATTTAGGGATTCATACAAGGGCAGAGTATGCTCCCTGCAGAGCATTTTAGCGATAAGTCTAACTGATTTTTTTTTTGAAAAGTTAAAATCGTCTGTAGATTAGTCTTCGTAGTGGCTCCCCAAATTGTAACACGATAACAATATGATCGGGTAAACAAAAGCAAAGTAAAGAGATCGTAAAAGATAGCTTGGCGCGCAATGTTTCACTCTTGCTAAAATAGCATTTTCTCTCGCAATTTTTTTACAAACAAAGTTTATTTGAGGTTTCCAGCATAAGGTATGGTCTATCAGTTTTTGGCGAGGACCTATAATCATATACTTAGTTTTTTTTTTTGCATTCATTGACAATTTGTTTGCCGCAAACCAATTATAAAATAAATTCAATTTATTATTTACAATAGCAATAAGATTTTTAAGGTTACTGGACGAGTACTGGGAAATTGTATCATCAGCAAAGCCAGCAATAACAGCAATTTTACTACATCCAAAGACATCATCAATGTAAATTAAGTTACAACAGAGGTCCTAAAATGCAACCCTGTAGTATGCCACAAGTGATTTTAAGCAGAGAAGAACTTTCACATTCAACATTTGTAAATTGCGTTCTATCAGTAAGGTATATCTGGTAACATGGCAACAATATGGACGGAGATTCTCTTATCGTTGCTCGCATTAGGAAGTATGATGCACGTGGCACAAAATTGTCAATTTACAACAAACAAACAAACAAACAAAAAAACACTTGACTTGAAATCAAGCTGCTCTCACAAGCAGTAGCTAGTTTCTGCTTTTTAGCTTGCCGAAATCAGTCCGGTTTTGTGCCTGTTAAGAAAACGATTTTTACTGCAGTGCAAAATTGCAGACTGCTAAATGCCAGCATTTAGTGGCTTATTTTCAATTCAACAAAGCCGAAAGGGGCACTACATTCAATTTAGAATTCTCACTACAAGATGCTAGGTTGAATCGTTGGACCACTGCTAGAAGCTATTCTTTGTTTGAGAATAAGCAAATTTCGAGAACAGCAAGAAACGTCGACAATGTTGTACCAGCCTTTAAAATTTGTGTATTTTGTTGTTTACCCTTGTTAGGACTTTTACTTGTTTATGTAGTGCGGCATTCCTATAGTAGAAACTAAAACTCGTCGTAAATAAATAATGATCTTGAAAACTGGTTAACACTGATTACTGTGGCTTGATCCCAACTTCAAACATCAAACAAAAAAATAATGCCAATACCACTGTTCATTTTTCTGGTCTTGGTGTTGGTGTTATTTTTTTTTTTTTATAAATAACGATAGTTTGGCGAAATGTGTACAAATACGTTAGCATTCATGTTGATTTTTTTAAGGCTAAGTGAATTAATTTTGATTTTTTTTTAACAGGTTGTCACGCACAATGTGCAGAAGATAACTGCGACACTACACCACGTCGTGTCTGATATGCAGGAACACTTTAGTTATAAACCTGGTGCCTACTACAGTGATGCCCTTTTTTTCTTATCGCTTGCCATACACAGAGTATTCTTGCAACACCGTGTCATCATGATCGACATTGACGTGAAGTTCACGAAGGATGTGTGGGAACTTCAGCAAGAATTTGAAAAGTTTCCAAAGACTGCCGTCATTGGAGTAGCTTACGAACAACAGCCAGTTTATCGACACATGTTCCAGGTCTACAGACATAAAAATCCAACTACATTAGTCGGTGGACCTCCACCGGATGGAATCCCTGGTTTCAACAGCGGTGTTTTGCTCTTAGATCTGGAGAGAATGAGGAATTCTGAAGTGTACAATCGTTTATTGAATGCTGCTGTGGTTGACGAATTGGTCCTAAAATACTCCTTCAAAGGCAATCTTGGGGACCAAGATTTTTTTACAATTGTTAGCATAGATCACCCTGAATTGTTTTACATATTGCCATGTGGATGGAATAGGCAGCTATGCGAGTACTGGCGTATACATGGCTACGCGTCGGTTTTTGATAAGTATTTTCATTGCAACGAGACAATCAATATTTATCATGGCAACTGTAATACTCCTTTTCCTTAATTCATAAGAGCTCCACCGTACACCACTTTACTTTGCATTTTAAGTGGTGTTCTTTTTTTTTTTCCATTGAATAATTTTTCGTTAAATAGATTTTTTGCACTACTCTTTTGAGTACGTAACACTGATGTTGGGAATTTGTCAACCTTTAGTAACAGTTTACATTTTTATTTGAATATATATTGTGGAAAAGTGTGTGAATAACAGTTCTATGTCATATTCTCATAAAAACATAATTATACGAACGATAGGTGTGCCAATTCGCACAACCTAACACCACCCAAGCAGTGGCCGCCAAACGGCAAGTCGATCTTGAAACTAGCTCGCCATGTGGAAAAATGCAATTGAAGCAATTGGTGCCATGTACCGTTAAACATTTTTTTGTATTGTCCGAATTTTCCAATACAGAAAAACTGTTTGCACCTAAACTTAAGGATAATTAGTTAATGGCCTAGTCTTTACAATTCTGAACATAACGCGAATACCATTCTTGATACGAAAAATTTAGTTTCAGGGTTGTTAACTGCAATTGCCATTTAAGTACCGAAATGCCAAGTAAGATTGTCCCAACCACTTAAGTTTTCGACAAGTGAAAGGTTTTGTTGCTTTCGTGTTTGTTATTAAATACTCAAGTGCCAAAGGTGTACGCAATTAACACTTACTAAAAAAAGCTGGTTTAATTTGAATGTGGCATATCATGTATCTTAGTTACTTTTGTAAGGCCATGCAAAGCAATTAATTGTTTGGGTTAGGCGCGTGCGGGTTCCTTAAATTATCACAGATCAAAATTTTTTATCTGAATCTTGGTCCACTCGCTAAAAATCGTATTTTGCCAATTTGACCGTTTTTGACATTCAAGTACACCTTTTTAACCAGCTCAACACGAGCTTTTCAATGGTGCTAATTTCAAGCGTTTAGCTCAAACCACTAAGAAATTATTTGGCAAAAACTTAAAAAAAACCCGTTTAGCCTGATATCAGACAAGAAAGATATTAGCACAATATTAAATTTTTTTTAGGCTGACCACATACTCTTTCAGCTTTGAGTTAAGTAAGTATCAAAGAATGTGGTCAGTTAAATAACATAAAAAAGTAAAATAAAATACCTGGTTGCCTGGTGCTTCAATCTCTGCAACGTCGCCCATGAGCCAAACAATTTTTTCACATGGCCTAATGTTGCATTCTCTTTTTTTTTTTTTTTTTAGTTTTTACTCTGCTTGTGGATTAAAAAAAAGCTGTTTTACCGCTTAAACCAAAAATCAACTTTTTGTGCAAATTAGGGTACATAATTAGGCGAGTTGATATAAAATAAAACTACAAAGTTAAAACAAAACAAGGTACAGTTCTATGATCAAAGACTATCATGGGTGCTGAACCATTTTTCAAAAACATAAATAACTGAAAAAATTTAAACTGCGTTTGCATTAAGTTGGTAGTGTAAAACAAGGTTTTTTTTTTCTTTACTTTTTCCCACTGTAGATTAGCCTAATCAGAGTTGGACACAATCTGCAGAAATCTGTAGTGTTCGTGTTATTTAACAGCAACTTAAATAAGTGACATATTTTCTTTTATTTACTGGTGACAGGTGGTTTACAGTGTATTTATTGTTATATAGTTTGGTTAAAATAACTTGTCATGCTGAAGTTTATATTTTGCAACTGTATTTTATATGTAGTGCTGAAGGAAAAGGAGCCAGTTTCTCTCATTGAAAGCTTTAATTGAGATTATATTTTTTTTACAAGCTTGCTTCAATTTCTCTAGATTTACTGGAGGAAATAAGTAATGCATCTTTATCCGCTTAACTTTGTTCAGCTGTGTGTGTTGGTTCGGGTACTAAAAGTTGATTAAATGGTTTTCAAGAGTGCAGCCTTTGGTTTTTGTTTAGTGAAACCTTTTTTCTTCTAAGCCAGTCTAAAAAAAACTCCGATTGCGCATCAACACTTTCACCAAACGCTTCCTGGATCCAATGGCCATATCAGGTCAAGTTTCACGTGCCACAGCGAAAAAGTTGGATTGTAAGGGCAAATTAAAAAATACTTTGTTTTCCAAAAATCGTGCGCGTCATTTTTTTCATGACTTCGCTTCGCCATCGAAAGAAACGGCGCAAAGTCAATAGTGGACTTTATCAAAGGCTAAAAATAAATCTATGAACTCGTTAAACTATGACCTACCCTAAAAAAAATGTTACTCACCTGTACAAGCTAAATTTTGGTATAAAATGTTGGTGATAAACTCCTGTAAAACAAGATACTTTTTTTTTGGTCCTAAGACAATTTTTAGCCATAATTTTATTCATTGTGCAACATTTGCATTCTAAATCCGGCATGAAAAACATAAATATTGTATTCCACAACAAAATGTGTATAAAAAAAAACATAATGGCCATCGCGCGCGTCTAAAAAATTGCAAATAAAAACAAAATTAAAACGCCGCGTGTCCGCATCAGTGTTTTTGAGTGCCATTCTTGAGAACCATTCAGTTAACTTGTAGCAGCCTTACACACCAGATGAAAAGACTGCATATTTCGTTTTAAAAACAAGCCATACGATACAGAATTTGGTAGCATCATCAATCATCATAAGTCATCCTTGGCTAATATCCTTGGTTAGTATAGTAATTGGAAGCAAGGCTTCAGAGTAGTAATGTGCCTAAATGGTAAAATGTGGAAAGGATAACAATTGTCCCGTTTTTAACTATGTTTTTTTTTTTAATTATTTACATATATTCGGCCCAATTGGGCTGTTGCGACTTCCAAATTGTAAGAGGTAATAGTTAGCCGGTTGTCAGATTGTATTTAAAAATGCAATATAGCAAAGAATTGTGTTGAGATTTCACCTCGGCAATAATATCCCCTAGAGGAAACCTTACATACTTATTTGAAAGTTGTCGCATGTTTACGTACAGCATCGCCTGTTTCTGCCATGTTTTTGGGAACTGCTCCTTATTGTTTGGGTCTTTTTCAACAAATTGTGCTTAGTAGAAATGTGTAAGCTTTTCACTTATTACTAATGTGATGTCACAATAAGAAGGTAATGCAATAATGATGAGTGGTGATCAGTTCTACTACAGGTCCATGAGTACTAGCGAGTTTCTATGTGCTGTACTAAACTACATCACACCACAGAATACAGCAGGAAGTTTCTTTAAGATTGAAAAGCTTTTTCCATTGTTCCACCTAATTTGCTCCTGCTTAGGTTGAACCTGTTTGCTGCAAAACAGTTGAGGTCTGCCAAGTCCGTACATGTAGAGATTTTCTTCTCGTTTCTGTGCATTCAGACAGCAACTTCAAGTTCGATTACCGGCGTGTACAGTTGTAAAATGGAGACATCAGAGTGAAAATGTGCACATTACCCCCACATGTACTACCCACTGCAAAAGTTCTTTTTTTTTTTATTTTCGGTGATTGGTGATCGATCACTTTCAGAAAAATTACCACTCCACAAGTTTACATCACGTAACGAAAAAACGAGTCCATTTGCACTTCAAAATTCGCGCCTGTCTTGTGCAAATTTTGAAATTCAAATGGATTCGTTTTTTCGTTACCCTGATGTAAACTTGTGAGTGTGGTAATTTTTCTGAAGAAGGTGATCGCCAATTACCCACAATTTTTGCAGTGGGTTGTACGTGCGTGGTAAAGTGTATATATTCACAGTAGTCTCATCCTCTAGTACCCCCAAGGCAAGGCTTAAAGCCGATGACAGCTTTGTTGATTCAGCATTGGATCTTCTCTAGCTTGTGTACACCATCCTTGAATTTGGACCGACATTGCCTTGTTACAATGTGCCAGAATGAATTGAAAATGCAGTTGACGTAAAAGAGCATTTCATAGGCGACTTCATAGGCGCTGAAGTTTAGAGACAACTTTTGGGTGTGAATGCTTTCCTGTTAACTGAGTTATTGGTAACGCGATTTCTCCGTAGGACTAGGAGTGCTGTCAGCATGTGGATATACTGCATGTAAATATTATGATAGCTTTTCCTGAGTGTCGACGTAACTGGCCCAACCACATTATCATTTGCTAACACAAGACTCCCAAGATTTTTGTTTGGTGATGGTGTCTATGGTGCAGAAGAAGTGTGGTAAGCCCAGTGCCCAGGAGAACTATTACCGGTAATAGAGCTAGAGTACCAGTAGTAAGTACATCATGACCATCCAACTGTTATTACTTCAAAGCCGCCTATGTTTTACTATTGCTAAAGTCTACAGTGCTTTCATGTTAAGTTGTAATTTATATTGTGAAAAACGATGACAACTCGTGCTTTCATGTTTTCTAAAGTATAAAAGCAATTTTGAGATGCCATATTTGAAATGAGAGTTAGCAATGCAAGAGTTCCTTAAGAGCGATTCAGCAGTCAGTGTTGCCATACTATGGCTTGAAAGGTCATTTTTTTGTGTACAGTAGCAGTGCAGTGCCATACATTTATCTTAATTAGTATATATATTATGAAAGGTTTTGACTTAATGCAGTAGGGTAAAACTAAGTTGTGTCCCATAGTCCATAGTTTATTTGATATTTATTGTATTACATACACAAATCCTTTTTGGAGCTCTTTATTTTTACATTTTTGCTAGACCTGCGTGGTTACGGTTTTAGCTGCAAAATTCAAATCACTTTAGTGGAAATGTTATTTACGTCCAATTTCTCCAAAACTTGAAGGAGTGAATTGTAAATTCAATGTAGGGAGCAGTAAGTCATTGTTATTCAATGGGCACGGATGCCACTATTTGCCATTCAATTTGACAAATTATAAAATGGTTTGGTTTAACGTTTTTTCAGACTAGGGAAAAAAAGTTCAGTAACCATTACTGGGCGGCCAGATACCAGACATGAGAAGGCCGGATTGGTCAGCCCATTTAAAGGCTCTTTTCAGCCTAAAAAAACTGGCCAAATAACGAATTTTCCCTGCTCCTTTGTCCATTGCTAAGGTGCCTACTTCCAGTAGTAACTCCCTCTAGGATCCCATCCCTCAGGGATCCGATGGCAAGAATGTGAATGTGAATTACTAGCGAGAGTGCAAGTTGTTTCTTTTTGTTAACTTCTGAACCACACAAGGATAAAGGAAAAAGGCTTGATTAGCATCCGTTTCAACTGCGGAGGTTATCTGAGGACAGAGTGATATTCCTTAGGGATGGGTCGGTTTCATTTTTTTTCGATTTCGGTTCCAGTTTCGGTTTTCACACCCAAAAAACCTCGGTTTCGGTTTCTGCCACCATCCACCCCAACCAGATTTTCCTAATTTTTTTTCTTGTAACAGTAGTATTACTACCTTCAACTTACTCCTGCTTTCACTTTCAGCAGCGTCATAGACCGTGGGTATAGCTGTGGCACCATTTTCCTCTACTATTTTCGTTTTAATAGCTAGGAGCTTTGCTGTCATTTATACATAGAAAATGTTAATTATAAAAAAAATGTAAAACAACAAATCATTTTTTGATTTTCGAACACCGTACGAAAAACCGACACAAAATCCGAATCGGTTTTTGTGTTGTTTTTCAGTAAAAACCGAAAATTCGGTTTTGGTTTTGGTTAACGACCCATCCCTAATATTCCTAGGAACATTTACATGTAACAACGTACATAAGATAGTGCGCATGTCGATTGTGGCATGTTAACGATCCTAGGAAGATAAAGACGCACTTTTTGTAAGATAAAAGAGCTTCTAATCGTTGATAATGGTTTTCAAAATGTAAAATAAGTTGTACTATCTCTATGGCCATTTTGCCACAGTTTTAAAGGTTTGGGCTTTGGTAACAAATGGTTGGCACGTTCCATGGAAAAATTGTATTTCCAACATCAATATGGAAGCAAGCACTGTTAGGAATGCTAGAATATTATTCGTGTTGAACCATGGCATTTTTTATAGATAGAATCTGTGGTACGAGTTTCAGCATTTTGCTTTCAGTGTGTTCCAAATTTGTTTTTGTAGTCGGTAGAGGTCTACTGTGCCATATTAGACACTTCTAGTGGACGGAGTTTACTGTTTCAGTAAGGGTTATTTTCTCTGCTTTCAATGACTTGTACCCCACATTTTTATTTACCTAACTGTTCAAAAGTGAAAAAGGTACAATGAACAGGAATTCTTTATCATCGATCATATTTCTAAGCCACTGTACATAGTTATCGTGAACACACCTGAATTTTAAAGGCTGTAAGTATAGGAATCGTTGTAAACTGAATGATTTTATATATATTTTTTGAAGCTTCACTGGTTTGGGTACAAGTTTGTTCGGTTTGGTAGTATTGGTGTTCGGCTGAATTTAGGATATGTTCGGTTACGCCGAAAAATAGGTGTTTGGCACAGCCTTGGCATTTTTGCTGAGATCATTGCAGACCTAAAGACATCAGTTCAAAATGAAGCTCAAGTTTGAGAATTGAGTGTTGGGCATCCATTGTCTGTTTTCATCATCTTCCTTACTTTACAGTTATTGCCATTTTAACATAGTACAATGTACAAAAATAAATTAATATATATGTATACACAAATGTAGAATCCCGTATGTTATGTACCTGTACCATACTGGTAAATAATTTAATAAAGGGTTGTTCTTATTATATTGATTTGTGGTACATTTTATGTCAGTATGCATTTAATAACGGAAAGACAAAAAAAACCAAACAGCCAAAATCGTTTACTGTAAATAACGTAGTACAGTTAGTAAACCACATGAAGGTCTTTTCTCTACCGTTGGTTGAGATTGGTGGAGCAGTTGGGTGAGACCAGTCTGTCAATGGTGCAGGGGGGTGGGGTGGTGTGTGTGATTAAACTGTATGTTGGTTTTCCCCCAAAGATGAGACATTTGCTGAAAGAGTTGGAGTAAAAGAGAACAGTTGCATCATTCACTTAGTGAAATACTTTGGGTTCAAAATATCAAGTGCATCACAATGCCATTGGTGATTTCATCTTTCCAATGTCACCTTGGTGTTATCGAATGCGAGTGTGCAGTCTCAGTTTTCTATCTCCTACATAAACCGTCCCACATGTGCCACGGGATACAATAAACAATACCTGCTCTGAGAAAGCTAAGAGGTGGAGGGTTGGTACAGGAGCAATGGGGAAAGGGGTCTTGCAGCGACTTCCAGGACGTGGGTGATGTACTCGCTTGAA
>JAHWFP010063695.1:26558-54923 GCA_023313725.1 Lithobius niger
GGATAATAGGCAGGCAGCACTCGGTGCAGAAGACATAATCAACTTACTGTTAGTGATAAAATTGGTGCATTCCTCTTCACTCATGTTTGGCTTGTAGTTGGCATCAGCATAGCCAAATACATATGTACTACCGGAACCACCAATAGCTATTGGTTGACGAACGCACATTCCTCCAATAGGGATGGAATATACCTGATAAAAAAAAAAAAAAAAATTCACACGTCCCATTAATTACATGTACTTATGTACTACTTTAATCAAAAGAAGATGGGTATTTAGGGAAGAACAAGTGACCAAACGTTGTAAAGAGTGCACGGGTTAGCACGCTGCACCAAACGTCAGAAAGGCCAGCAATATTGCACCTACGATGTACTACTTTCATAAGAAGAGGATTGGTTAGCCAGGTGAGTGCAGGTGACCCAACATTGTAAAGAGTGCTCATTTTAGTATGCTGTACTGAATGTCAGAAGAGCAGTAATATTATGTCTTGTGTTGAATAACTCTCATTACACATACCATTTACTACAGTATTCTCATCAGAAGAGGGTACATTACTTAGGGGAGGGAAGGGTAGGTTATTATTCATTGTGAACAATGCATGTGATAAAATAGACAGAAAATTAAGGGTACAACCTGAAGAGAAACTATTGTTGCTTTTAGATTCACTTTCAGATCACAGAAGCAAAATGTTATGTAGTCTTCAGTTTAAACTTCAAGTGTGAACGTGGCAACCTAATTACCTAATTGCACGATTCGTTTTTTGGTTTTTGCTTTAACGACAAGCATAATATTATTATAAAACTCAACATTTAAAAAAGGCAATAAATCATGCATTGGAAAGTCAAAATTGGTCACTTTTTGTCTAGCTTATCACAAAAAGAAAAAAAAAAACACAACGTTTAATTGATATCATGAGCCACACTACCGCACTGGACCGAATATAAAACGGCATTACTTTTTCGAATTTGTTCCACTTAAACTACAGTTTCGTCTTGTATTCGCGTCCAAATCCATATCTCTGCCAAATGTTGACTGATTTATAAATACACCATTCAATTTGTTTTTTCGAGCACTATCAATTGGTGCTAATAAGAAGTAAGTATCTCAAATAGGTTTTGAATTATTTAGCAAACAGTAAAATATAACCAAAAGTTGACCTTAAAAATTGTTATGGAGTCCACGATTTAAAAAAAAAACCATCACACAAAAAATATCCTGAATAAACATTGGCTGAACTATATATTGGTAAGAGGCACTGGCAGAATATTGGGAAAAGGTCATCGGCCTTATATCGTGTCCGTTCAGTTTTGTTGAATGTAGAACCCAAAACGGCAATTCGCCTTACAATCGGTACAGTACGATAATCAGATACTTACTACAATAGAGTATCAGCCCCACTAACCTTCCAAACAGCCTTACCGGACTACTGTACAGTGAAAGCTATTTTTATAGAAATCTGTTCAAATACCGTACTATAGTCTGTTCCACATTATGTTTGCAGGAAACTAACTGAATGACGCCACGTTTCCTTGCACTACAAGTGCAAAACTTGTTGATATCACACTTGTAGACTCTCCACAGTTACTGTTAAAGAGTCTACGAGTGCGATATTGACATGTTTTTGAACTCGTTAATGGAAGAAAACATGGCATCATGCAGTCAGTTTTCTACAAACATAATGTGGAACAGACTATAGCTCGATTGTAAGGCGATTCAAATACAACGTTACTTGCATTTTGGGCTCATAAATTCCAACACAAATAAACAGGTACGGTTATAAGGCGGAAGACTTTCACCCAATATTTTGAGTGCCCCTATTATCAATATAATTGAAACAAAAACATATTCAGCCAATGCTGACTCAGAATCATATTTTTCTTCATACAGGGTTTTTTTTTTTTTTTAACTAAGGATTACATTACAATTTTCAAGGTCTATTTTTGGTTATATTTTAGTTTTTGCTAAATAATTCAAAACTGTTTGACCTACAGACTGCTCATTATCACCGATGTTAGCTCTCGGAAAAAACAATTTTAATGGTGTATTCAAACTTACAATCGATCAAAATGTGGCCGAGATAGAGATTTGGATACGAATATAAGACCAAAATGTAGTTTTAATGATAAAAATTTGAAAAATAAGTCTTCTATTCGGGTTAGTACAGTATCTATATATATAATACGCTTAGGTTGGGCAAGCAAATTCATCATTATGATCATGCACTACAATGAAACAGGGCTAACGACCGACAATGTCAAACAAACGGGTGTGGCATGTAACAATCGAAGTATTGCTTTAATAATGCTACCTCTTAAAGCAGACTTGAAGAGTTCAAAGTTGGTTCAGTAACAATCACTGCATGCACGACCATTGTTGGATTTATTGCGCTTAGTTTCAGAACGGAGAAACGGGCAATTGAGCGTCCTCCATTGAAAAAAGACAAATCAGTAGGGGTTAAAATGGAGGGGGAGCATGGATGGGGACGGGGAACGGGGGATGGGGAATTCGGGTCGGGGACTGGGGAGGCGGGGGGAAGGGGGCATGGGGGAAAATCAGACCATACAACTGGGTAGGCCACAGGGGGGTTCGGAGGAGGAAGCAGGGAGCAGCTTTTTCATTCCATACTGCCCACTACAGTATTTCGCTCATGTATGCGGGAACCGGCTAGACCGGCGTAACATACACCTAGTACTATTTATATAGTGCAGCTCAGCTAGTACTATATAAAGAACTAATTTTCCATCTCTTCCGTGAGTCAGTGCGCTTTTACTCCTTAAAAAAAAAAAATATGTTTCACATCGCCTATTAAGCGTCCTTGGGCATATGCTTACAAAATACCTGTTAAAAATTAGGGAAGGTGTTAAATCTTACATAACCCATTTCCTAACTTTACTTCTGTCCAGGGAGGGTATACAATGTGTATCAGAAAATTCAGCAACTAACAGACCATCCACGTACAGTCAGACCTCATCACCGGTTAGCTCCTAACTCATTACCAAAAAAAAAAAAACAGCATTCTGACTTGCCGGCTGAAAATTGTTTCTATTGTCTGAAGGAATCATACCTTACCTTTGTTTTTTTGCATTCTTCCCCGAAGGTGCTTCCCTCTGGAGGTTCGAAGAGTTGTCGCTAGATGACCAGCTGTGTAACCCGGTTTGCGCATGCATGCAACCCCTCTATAAAAACATTCAGGCTAGGCCGTGCTGCCATCTTTTTCCCTCTCGATATGTCAGGTGGTGACTCAATAGGGGAGGTAGGGAGGGTACCTCCAGGTATGTTTATGTTCCCTCCAGGCAATAGAAACAATTTTCAACCGGTCAGGCAAGAGGGCCGGCAATATGCTGTTTCTAGTTGCCGTTCGGAAACATAGATTACCTGCGTTTGTTTGCATACACAGTAGACCTCGTCAATCATGGAGGTGGCACCACCTGATGGGTTCCCTAAGGTTACGAGCTGCGGAATCAACCGAAAAAAAGAAAGCCAACCGGGAGGAACGAGGGTGGCCAAGAGCTGCGGAAGGTGACATGGGAAACGTTCTTCAGTGTAGTCTGGGTTAGGCCAAGAAGAAACGATCTTCGCTTGCAGCAGTCTTGAACAGGCGAAGATAGAGAGCTAATTCGACTTGGGCGGAGGCAATGCCCTTAGTCCGGATGAGGGTGGTGAGGGCGACGCGTAGACCACGATGCTTGGATCAGGAGGTGGAGGGCTGGCGAGGGATAGTGTCGCTGTCTTGGGTGAGAGTTGCCTGGAAGACGTCCTTGATCTTGCCACGGCGAAGGCGTATGAGCCGAGGGCAAGAGGGCATAGTGGGCAGAGATGGCGAAGACGTCTCAGCCGAGGGTGAAGAGGGTATAGTGCAGGAAGGCGAAGCGAAGCAGGCGTAGCTGCGGAGAGAAGCGAAGAGCGACCGTACCCGGTCACGCTGGAGGAAAAATATGGCAGGCCGGCCTCGCCTGAATGCTTTTACAGAGGGGTTGTGTGCATGCACAGACCGGGTTACGCAGCTGGCCATCTAGCGACAACTCTTCTAACTTCCAGAGAGAAGCATCTTTGGGGAAGAATGCAAACAAACACAGGTAATATAGGTTTCCGAAGGGCAACTAGAAAACCGTTTTAGCGACAACGGTCTAAAAGGCCAATTTTTTTTTACTTCATATTGCAACTTTTTCCAGATACGAAGAGGGAATCGGCGAGAAGAGAGACTGCTGGCACAAGTAGAGGAAGATCACTACAGCCTTCACCAATGTCGGTCGCCACTCGCCAAATGGCGAGGGAATTTTTAGCGCTACTCGCCAAAATGGCGACTCACCCTAATGCTCAAATTGTGATATACAGTACTCCAAACCACAAATGCTAGAAACAGTTTGTAGCATTGCATGCAGTATTAATAGGACCATCATCCCAAGCATGCAATACTGCTGCTAGCCTCTTTACCTGATTGAAGTGTCAGATTACTGCAAACAATATTTAAACATCAAGTAGAAGCACATCTGTTAAATTGTGTCTACATGGCGAGCAGGTAATGGATAATGGAAAGTGAATTTTTATGTCTACAGAACGAACGGCGAGTACCATGCAATTCATATTCATGAAGGTTGATCCACTACCAATCCAGGGAGGAAGAGTGCTGCACCGCATGTTCAAGTGAGCCAGAAGCCAGAGTTTGTTTTCTCAATGAATAAAAGTGAAAATAAAAGCTGCAAAAGCACAATGTTTGGTTGTGGATTTCATTAAACGTAGGACATATTTAGGTAATTTTTCAGCTGAAAAATTACCAGTGCGTGGATTTAGGAAAATCTAACAGACACTGGTCTGGCACCTGTTTAAAAGTGCCGGACTTCAAGGTAAGTTACCGGCCCAAAATTAAATTGAATTTTTTCTTTTGCATTTTAATTCTGATGTGCAATTCTGACACAAAATGGCTAACAAATAATTTACGTAGAGCCAGTTGGCACTAATTACAGTATCCTTAACTTAGTTCCAAAAAAGCTTAAGTAACGAAATGATCTTCAACTAATAATCGTCCTGACAAATCTGTGTCAGAATCAGAAGCACTTTCACAAGAACAAAAGAGTCGAGCCTCGATTGCTTTTTCGACGGTGTTGTCAAAGCTAGCTTGAAATGCAGCAGACGCAATCAGCTAACCCAGCCGGCACTTTCGGCTTAACATGCATGAGCAAAGTGAATAACGCGAAGATATCCCAACAAACGATGACGTCACTGCTTGTTCACACAGGTGGCTAAAGTGATTGATCGCAACACCAGCCGGCTGTCGCTATCCTTTGTTTTTATGCTGCTTCTGATTAATAATTACTGTAAATGATGATACAGTAGTTAAAATTAGGATTAAAAGTCTAATTTTTTTTTATTAAACATAGCTGTTTAATGTACTTTTTACATAGCTGTTTAGTTTTGGAATTTTCTTCCGGCCGTGAGGGCCAGTAAATTTTCAAAACTGTCGGACCTCCAAAATAAACTGGTATTGTCAGATAGGCCAGTGCTAATTTCGCACTCTAACTACAACTTAGGGGGATGACGCTACCTTAGCTACTTCACGATTTTGACCTGCAAGCATCTTAGGGTGGTGGGCATTTTATCGGCCAGAGTGTATACAAGAGTTTCGGTAAGCAATTAATATGTAAGTAACAGTTTTAATACAAACCTGTCCTCCAAGTCTTTTGTCCCATCCTGCACACAGAATACCGGCGCTGAGCTGCTCACGGTAATTATAGCAAAGTTCACGAAATACGTTTGCAGCCGTTTTCACCAGGGTGGGTTCATTGAGCTCAATTCTGCAAGTAAATAGTTTAAGGAAACAATTAGGCCTACTGACCGATTAAAATTATCGATATACATGATTTCATGTAACACAAAACTTATTACAGACAGGGTTCCCACCAACCTGGAAAACTCAGGGAATTCTCTGATTTTTAACAAAAAACCTGGAAACTTGGGGAAAAATAAAGATTTTAAATAATGTATTTCCCATCTAAAAGCTTCAGCCTTTTTAATACAAAACTGGTAAAATGTGTGAAAAAAATTTCTTCCTAAAATTATGGTTAATAGCTGGAAAATGACTTCATCCTACACTGAAAAACCTGTAAAACTCAGGGAAATTGATTTCAGTATTTTGGTGGGAACCCTGACAGAGGAAGCTTTATTTATTTATTTATTTATTTGGAACGATTGTTAAGCCCTTAGAAGCAATAGCATTCAAACATAGTGGCTGCAAGTCAGAGCCTGTGAAGTAGTCATGAGGTTTCTAACAAAAGCAAATTCAGAGTCTTTTAAGCACAACCTCCTGGCTCAAATTATTCCTTTCACCAATGGCAGTCGGAAAATTTACCAAAGGACCACTTCGTTTCACTACGTCGGACTGGTGAACAGACAGAATTCAAAAGGAAAAATCAGTTACATAACACTGGCATGCAACAGTATTCACTTGTCTTTCGCGTTCAGTCCCAACGCACACTGCATGAAGCCATGAATGAAGCCAAGTTGCAGCATGCAGTCGGCCTTAGCTTAGTAAGCAGAAAACAGAACATAAGCCGCTCATTATTGCTCAATAAGAAAAAAGGGAAATAGTAGAATTAACGTCCTTTTTAACTGCGAAGGCTATCTTGGGACGGAGAGAGATTGCTAGTACTGTAAATACCTAGGACTTTTTGTAAGTTACAATCGAAATTAGCACGAATGCATTACCGGGGGCTCTTCTCTTCTGCAGTGCAGTTAAGGGTGGGTTGAGGCCACGCTTAAAACAGTACAGAACTTAAACGCTTACTTGCGGTGTAAGATATGTACTTTAATTTAGGTTGATCACATTCAACAGCTTTTTTTGACCATGCATGCGAGGGTTTTTAACAGTCTTTCAACACTGTTCTATCACAAAGAAGGGTGGGAACCAAGTGGGCCCTTTCCCAGGGTACATCTCATAAAGCTAAATAAATTCCTCGTGAATCTATATTCAGTATTACAGACGTAAGGCAGCAGGCACCATCAGCAGCAACGTAACCACACCGCACATCTGGTAGGAGGAAGAGCATTGGGGGAAAGCTGTTTAGGACAGTATACAGGGATCGACCGGATGGCATTTTACCGGATCCAGATCGGTTCCGGATAATTTGATGCTTGTGCCAGATCGGATCCAGATATAGGTTCCAGATCCAGGCCTGTGCCAGATACCGGGTAATTCACAAAAAATTATGAAATAAAGTTATTTATATTTTCTCCTTATAACTTGCAGATGGTGTTAATATTCGTTTTGTTTTACATTACTTTCTTACATTAAACAATTAGAAGTTTTACGCTATTAATAGTATTACAGTATTAGTGCCTATAGGCTACAGTACTCTACAGGTTTGACAATGTTCTAAACTTTTTGAAACAATCAAACAAATTACTAATTAGGTTAATCAATCAAAAAACATTTTTCTAATTTAAGGATTTCTCATTGATTAACCTACTGCTTTATTTCGAAAAATATTTTGAAGAATTTTGGAACATTTGTGAAACCAGTACAAGATATGCATTTATTTTATTTTTAAATTGTTCAATTTCTAAATAATACCAGGAGGAAATGAAAGCTGGGAGTACACAACTGTAACACATACCATAGAATGCGGCACTTGTCGTTTTGGAATGGGGCTTCACCACAACACGTAAAAGGCAGCCTAAGCGAAAATATCAAATTTTTTTTGTCAATTCTGTAGATTATTTCAGTTTATACGCTTTAGAAATCAAGTTACATGCTTGATTTTGGTTTATATGCTTGAATTTACGCAGATTAGTTTGCTTACATTTGATTTAAAGTGGGCCAGTGTCGTACAGCAGGTTTGTAGTTCCAACGAAACACAATTTTCGTTCTTCGAACCAGCTCACTCGACTTCCAACCAATCAGAAGGCGGAACACATTTGCATTTTAGGGGGAGGCTGATGTAGCAGATGCAAACCAGCTGAGATAGCTGTGATCCTCGCTCCACTAATAGTGTGCGAGGAACGCAGCTTCAATCCCAGTTTGCCTTGAGCAGACGACGCTCGCATTCTGCTCTCACCGGTTCTCACCGTTTGGAAAGTGAACGGGAGTTTTTTTTCCCAGTTTCAATTCTTGTTCGTTTTGAGCAGACGACGCTCGCTATCTGCTCTCACCGTTTGGAAAGTGATCGTCGGTTTTTTTTCTGAACACTGCTTAGACACGCGTGTAAACAATCTCTCCACCCCAACCCCCACCAGATGAAAGCTTGGACAGGGGACGGCTTAGCGGTTGTGGCATTGCTAGGCCGGCAGGCCATCCTACTTGTATTTTGTGACGAGCATCTGTGGTTTGGAAAGCGAACGACGGTTTTTTTCTTCTGAACACTGGTTAGGCACGCATGTAAACAATGGTCCCTCCCCCCCCCCTCCCCCAATCCTATGAGAGCTTGATGGACTTAGCGGTTATATGATTGCTAGTGATAAGTGTTTATTTACAAACAAACAAGTTTGTTTATATATTATTACATTATTATTATATTATTATATATTATTACGTATTTTATTAAGTAGCTAAACCTAACGTAATACGCCATTCTAATCGTGCATTACTTCGATAGCCCATCAAACTGCTGCCTCATCTGTAGTCCTGCAGAATTCAGCCTATGCAGTGATGGCAACCAACTATCCCACAGTCAATCTGCATTATTACAGCACCTTCCTAGACGACCAAACAGAGCAAACCAAACGCACCACTGTTGGTGACAGTTTGGCACATTCCTTACTAATATCCGTGTTGATGCGGCTTGATTGACGTCAACATCGTCAGCGATGAATCTGTTTCGTCAAAACCGTTAGCTCGCGCATGCTCAAACATGCCCAAGCAAACCACCTCCCTGAGAAGGTTCACAATTTGGCATTGCTCTCGCCTGGTCACATCTATTAGCCAATCCTGGTCAAATCCATTAGCCAGGTCTGGTTGCGGTGAAGGTATGACGTATCGAAGACTTTGCTGAGCCTGTTGAGCCGTGTTATAGTTTAGGAAGGAGCTGAAAGGCTGACGCAATATCACTGCGCACGCGCGACGTCACGTTCGGAGCCAAACTGTCTCTTACAATGGTGTGTTCTGTTCGCTCTGTTCGGTGCTTTAGAAAGGAACTGTTAGGCTACCTACAACCAGCGGCGTAAATAAACATTTTCCTGGGAATGGGAGGGGGGTGCAAATTACACATTTTTACGCCCCCATCAACCGTCTTTTAGCGCCCCCTTCAGCATGCACAATAAAACTCCACATAGGAGGCATGTTTAAAATACTTAGCTTTCTCATTATGTTCTTCATTAAAGACCGTTGCATAGAACGTTGCCTACCCAATTATGTCTTCCTCCATCTCTGCCCCACCCCCAAAGAAAAACGTTTATGAGATAGACGCCTACCCCCCCCCCCCCAACCTTCCTGTATGCGTCTACGTCCATACACCCTACATTAACGCGGCACTCGTGAATTACTTCTCCGTTTTTTTTTTTCAGAATCCACTGTTTTGGGTTTGAAAACCTGACGCAGTATCCACCTGTGGAATTTAGTTTGCTTGTCAAGATTCTTCCGAAGCCACATTCTAAAATTACTTTGCTTTTTTTTTTTGGCATTCACTGACTACGATAAGGACATTTCAATGTACCTACTACGTGTCCAATAATAATTGTCCCCCAATCATCGCTTCTTCCTTTCCACCACACCTTACCCAAACGTGAAGGAACACCGTTTCTTCCTGCTGCATCGTCTATCTTCAAACGTTTTTTATTTTTATTTAACTACAATGAAACTCTTTGCTACGATGTACTACTTCTGCTTCACTTACGTAATCAATTTTTCGTCCCCTCCCCCACCTCCCACCGAACGAAGCATACATAGATTCTTCCTCAGTGTTCCCACTCCCCCGCCACCGTATCTATACGTCGCACTTTTGGGGGCCCCCCCCACCCCCACCGCCCCACCTACTACGGATTGGCCGCAGGTCGGGAGCTGAGGGGGTAGCAGTATGCAGCCGCTGGCCACTGGAATGTTGAGGTACTTCAACGCGATGTGCTGGGGAGGGTGGCGCGTCAACAGCAGGTCGTTAGCGCCAACCTCAGTCACTGTGCAGTGGTCCGGGAGCACAGTCACAGTCGCATGAGAGTGGTGTTTCAAAGCTGCTAGACTGGCGATGTAACTTACTACTAGACAAATATGTATACAGTCATATAAGCTAGTGTAACAAATTTTTATTTAATTTAATGTGCACCCGGGAGCTTTATTTTCGTGTGCAAAACACGGCGCTCATAATTTTTGAGAACCGATCAGCTAAACTGAAACAAATGTGTAATCGATGAGCACTAAAACAAAGCTAGCTCCACAAAGAAAAACGTATAACGTAATGTTAGCGTAGGGAGCTACAGTGAAAGCCAATGTGCACAAGGCCGTGGGAAGGGGTGGGGGGGGGGGCTGGGATTGGCAATTTTTTTGTTCAAACTGGTAACTTTAGCCCCGACCAAAGGTTTACCCCCCCTCCTACCATAACAACGAAAGAATGAAGTCTAACTTTAAAGTTTGCACTTCAGATTAAAACGAGAGCGATTTTAAAAAAATTATGAAAAGAAAATTATACTTGGATAAGCTCTTTTACGGCCTCTTCAGTCTTTCTTGCCTCCTCCCACTGGTTAACTACTGCCCTGATTGAGTGGCCTTATAATTATACGGCAATATTTTTTAAACTACAAGGAAGTGCACACTGGATATCACATGATATGGTGTCTGGATGCCACGACGGGAGTGTGTTCAAAACTTTGCTCTTTTAATTGACGGAATGTGCAGACGTGTTAACGATACGTTTATTTAATTTATATAAACTATAGCGTGTATATATTTTAAAAGACGTGTGGTTTGTAATTAGCACGATGGATTAACAATTTCCGAGCTCGGAGAATGAGTGGATGACAAAATAAACAAAGTTTACAGATTAATTTCTTCTTGGCGTAGCCGAATGAGAAGGTAGTTTGCTGACGTAGTTAAATTGAATTCCACGTACTTTGACTTATAGTTTAAACCAATGAATTATAGCTTCGATCTGTATCACGCAGCCATTCTATTCAATCTAATCTCGCTTTCCACAAGCCATCATCATGACGGGCAACCATCATCCATGTAATGGATTGACTACTAACACCCGTTAATGGCTAAGCCTAACCACTGAAATGCCGTGTTTTTTTCGAGTGGATTTTAAGTATCTGTCACAATAACCTACATTTAGAAATTTTCCAGCGGTTCTAGAATGATTTACGTCAGCGTTGTAATTTGTTTCATATATCCACCCGAAATGTCAATACGTGCAAGTTACAACGAACGTTCGTCGGCGAAGCTATAGACAATGATGCCATTGTTGTTTTCCGCCGAATTGGTCAAAACCTGAGTTCAAACCATGGCCCAACGTAGCTTTACTAGACTGTTTGGGATCGGCTAGATTTTTACAATATCCGAATCTTATACAAAACAGGATAAACTGTAATACACCATTTTTGGAGTAAAAATAATAATTACATTAAACTTCACAAAACGTAACTTTAAATATTGTCGCTCAATACCAGTTTCGCCATCTGGCGACAAACGCAGCTATTAGTCGTAGGGCCAAAATCTACCGCACGATGGCAGAGCAAACGGTAAATGCCGGTTGCGGAATCATCCAAGTAAGGTACTCCTCGCCTACTGCGTATGCTTTATTAATTTCCTCCTGATAATACCTAATAAAATAACTTAAAAAGCTAAAATGCAAAAAAAAAAAAGTTACAAACATATTTACAAGTTTAAACATCAGTTAATTATGCTTGGTTTAAAAAAAATCTTTTCTATTCTTCAAAATATTTTTGTTTAATTATAAATTAAATAAAATAATAACATATAGCTGAATTAAAAATTAAAAGAAACACTAAATAAATATTTAAAGATTTAAATATGGGTGTTATCAGTTAGGCATATCAGGTTTTGGAGTTGGCTAATTACTTCAACAGTTGACTACCTCCTCCAGGTTGGCTCCACTGCTGGTCACTGCTGCTGTGACAGAGGCAATGTTTACTAAGTCTAAAAACGCATTAAGAGAGCAGATTATCGGTTTCTCTAAGAAAATGAACTTTGGATACTTCAAAGGCACTCAACATTTACCCAGTTAAGTAAATAATCGGATCTTTTTCCAGAAATTAAAAAATTCAAAGCTGAACGTTTGCAGCTTCGTGCGTTAAACTCACTCACCACTCGCGCCCAGTGTTATAATGTTCCACAGCTTTCTGCGACGCAGCTTTGTAACCTAACATTTTTCTGGTGTTGGAATTTTTGAAGGAAACAAGCCCTTTGAAGTGACAATTTCTAACTTTTTGTGTTGAAGCACAGCAAAGCATCAAAATCATTAAAAACCTTTCTATAACTTTTTTCCCCATTACTTTATCCACAGTAACATTTTTAAAATGCTTGTAGAAATAAGTACCGTACATGGCAACTAAAATTGATTTTGAAAATTTCCTTTTAATCCTATATCCTGCAGAAGGGCCAATCCGTTTCACAAAAACTCACATATCAGACGTGCCCACACTTTTAAAGTACCATCAGGTGAACTCCCTTCTCCCCCCCCCCCCCTCCAAGTCTTTTCATGCACATATTCCAAATCACAGATCCCATGTTTCATGTATTGCTTCAGACGCTAAAATTGACATAGTGAAAATAAGAAACTTCATGAACACAGGGTTCAATAAACTAAAACGAATATTTGTTACCCGCCTGGGTCCTGAAACCACTATTAATGATGTTGTACACAACCTGAAGGCCAATTTTGGGGTGGATGGAAACTGCATCAAATTAAGCACGAAATTTAACACTTACACTTCCTTCTGCTTAAAAGTGGAAGCAGATCACGTTGATACTGTTATGGACCACAAAAACTGGCCTGACCTGGTACTGTTAAAACCTTTTAAAGGAAGGCCTCAGCGCAATGACATGAAAATCAAATCCTCAAAAAAAGACAGGGAGGCAGGGCAATAAATTCCCCTGCCCTGCTGTTGTCTACAAACGATTGTAATATCATGAACTTTGTCATGTGCAACTGTAGAGATTTAAACTCTAAAACCGACGAGCTTCTCTGCTATCTGAATGCGCACAGTGTCAACTTCTTATTAACTGAAACTTGGCTTAATCCTACAATACTGGACAAAGAATTAGTTCCTGATGGATACCAGATTGTCCAACTTGACAGATTATGTACCATTCATGGAGGAGTGGCTGTCCTTGCCAAGTCACTTTTTGATTTGAGTGTTGACTCCGAATTTAGAGGACACTTGGCTGAAATTTTGTGTATCAAGGTTCACGCATCCACTCCATTCAACATCGTTTGCTGCTACAGAAGTGGAGACACTGGTGAAGACTCTGATCGCGAGGTCTTAACCTATCTACGCAGCCTCTACCTCCAGTCGCCATGCATTCTTTGCGGAGATTTTAACGCACGTTTTATTCATTGGGATGATAACACACTCGCTGCCGGAGCCCAGGAATTTGACGAAACCCTCCTTGAACTGATTCTCGAACAGGGCTGGGAGCAACATGTCATTAGGCCTATGCGCACTGTTCCTAATCAACAGCCAGCCATTCTTGATCTGATTATTACTTCAGATTTTGCCTTGTCTCTAATGTTTATCATTCTGCCCCTTTGGGAAATAGTGATCATGATATTCTCTCTTGGAATGTCTTTATTTCTTCTTCCAGAAATGAAAAAACCACACACATCAACTGTAAGAAAGGGAACTACAACACAGAGATGAACAGTGCTTTTGCAGCTTTCAATTAGGATCTCGAATTTGTAAACAAATCGGTTGACGAATGCTGGGAAGTTTTCAAGGCTGCTGTTCACCTGCAAACTGACCTTCATATTCCAAAGCAAGTCAATATTTTCAAGAGGGCACCTCTCCCGCTAAATATTGTCAGTGCGCTCAAACGGAAAAAGTATTTGTGGAAAATCTACAAGACTACAAAGACTGAAGACTCCTTTGAAGCTTTTCGCTCCTTTCGGAACAGTCTTACTACTGCTCTAAGTAAATATAAAATGGAGAAGTGCAATTCCATACTCCAGGACTGCAAGAGGAATCCCCGCGCTGTTTTTGGGTTGACAAAAGACAAAAGAAGCCACAACTGAGCCCTCTTGAGTTATGGTGGATCCATCATCACCTCTGCTGCTGATAAGGCCAACGTTCTAAATAACGCGTTTACTAAAACGACTGTTAAACTCCTTGAACCACTCCGTATTGAGGGACCCATGAATCACGATTTCGTCAGCACCAACAAGGTCGTTGATATGCTCCAAAACCTTAATGTTAATAAAGCTGCTGGCCCGGATGGCATTTCCCCGTGGGTCCTAAAGTTCTGCGGCGTTCATCTTGCTCCGGCCCTAACATATATTTTTAATAAGTGTCTTGAGTCTGAAACTGTCCCTGAAGACTGGAAACTGGCCAACATTACGCCTATTCACAGAAAAGGGTCTAAAACGGATCCCGCAAATTATCGGCCAATTAGCCTGACCTGTGTTGCTGCTAAGGTTTGTGAAAGGGTGGTCAACAGTTGATCGATAATGAATTGCAAAACAGTGGCTTCTCTGATATAGACCAATATGGTTTTGCCAAAGGAAGGTCTTGTGTCACGAACCTTCTTGACGCCAGGAACGATTGGAAAACTTTTATTGACAACGGTATGCCTGTTGACATTATCTACAATGACATCAGCGATGCTTTTGGAAGCGTGGATTACAATATACTTACCTCCGTTCTCCTTAATATTGGTCTGCTACCTGAGATTATTAACTTTATCTCTGCATTCTTCTCCGGCCGTAGGCAACGTGTTGTTGTTGAAGGCTGTTATTCTGAATGGACAGACGTTGTTGTTGGTGTTGCACAGGGTACTGTTCTGGGGCCCAAGGTTTTCACCTTGTACACTAGCAACATCACGGCTGGCATCTCCTCTAATTCGCCCAAATTTGTGGACGATGTCAAGCTTTACAGGCCTGTGCCTACTATCGCTAACTGCCATGAACTCCAGAGAGACATCCATATCCTGGAGAGTAATTGTAAAGATCTCCAACTTCAACTTAACCCTGCAAAGTGCCATGTTCTACATGTTGGTCATAATGACCCAAGGCACCACTATTACATCAATGGCAAACCTCTGGATTCTGTGGCTGAAGAGAAGGACCTCGGCGTCTGGGTGACTGATAATCTTAGTGTAACTAAACAGTGTGCTACGGCTGCTGCTACGGCCTTTAAAGTCATCGGTTTGGTTGGGCGTAGCTTTCCAAAACTAGATGTCGACTCCTTTTGCCTTCTCTACAAAAGTATTATCAGGCCCATCGTGGAATATGCAAACATGAGCTGGCTTCCATGGCTGCAGAGGAATGTTGAGGTACTGGAAAAGGTTCAACGGCGAACGACCAAAAGACTCACCAAGTACAACGCACTAAGCTACCCTGAACGCTGCAAGAGGCTCAACTTGACTACTTGGGTTAACCGAAGGAAGCGTGGAGCCATTGTTGAGACTTTTAAGCTCTTCTCCAGAGGCAAAGAGGAAAATCTTTATCAGCGATGGACTGAATCCAGAACCAGAAGACACCCCTTCAAAGTTAGAAAACCCTCTGTGCGTTATAGAAGTGATAAACTTTTTCTCTGTGGCTACCATCAACGATTGGAATTGACTACCTGTGAGCATTTTTACTAACTGCAACACAGTGAACACTTTCAAGAGCCGCCTTGATCTCACTGTGTTTAAGCCTTAATTTTTTTGTGTTATCCAGCAACAAGCTTCTAGCGTTCGCTGCGTATTTGTTTATAATAATAATAATAATAATAATAATAAATTGCAAGCCACGTTTGTTTAAAAATGTAAGTTAAATGGTTTTTTTTTATAAATAACTTCAGAATCGGTAGAGCTAGTGACTTGTGGTTTGCACCATTGGAAAGCTGGCGAAAAAAGGGTTAAGATGGTGTATTTGAACGTCAAAAATCGGTCAATATTTTGCAAAATTATCGTTGTTTCCGCATATATCTAAAAAAGTGCAGCTTACGGTAAAATTAAAAAAATGACCGCGATTATTTTCTGCGGCCACCCGGAATTTTCTGCGACGTACGTCGCAGCAGTTTCTCACACGGGGCACGTGCGATAGGGGAAATATGCCAGTTAGTCCTAATCTATGCGGTTGATGTTTTTTTCGCGGTTAGGAAAGGTAAGTTTGATAAGCGATCATAAAAAAAAATCTAATGAATTCAAGCTGATTTTGTGGAAATACCTTTTTTTTTTAATTATGATTCTTTCGCGGAGAAATGACCCAACTTTCGGTACAACTTGACTGGTCAATAGCACTCCCAGATAAAGGTTTCGACTTTGGGCTTTAGTTTCGTATTCTCCCGTTCATATTTTTGTATAATAATTTACAATATAATTATTTTGTCTGTATTTTTTTAATACTCGTAGACTGCTTAGTTGTTTTACTAAGATGTTATTAAGAAGCAAAGAAAAACAGGAAGTTTATTATTTGTGCAGGATCCGGTTTAAAATAATTACCGGATCCGGATCTATCCGGACTCGGTCGATCCCTACTTATATTATTTCCGCCACTAGTAGTAGTAGTTTGAAGAATACAGTAGAACTTCGATTATCCGAACCCCGATTATCCAAACACCCTGATTATCCGAACTCCCATTCTTACAAAATATTCAGAAATTAACCATTTTTTTAGAGAAGGAATAAGCATTGACTTCGCTTTATATATGTTCCTGGTGTCATTTCATACAAAATGTTCTTTATCAGTAGTCTTATACAATCAAGCTTAGTTCACAAACACTAAAATTTAGTAAAGAAAAAAGTTTAAATCTTTTATTTTACATGTAAATTGGATTATCCGAATTTTCAATTATCCGAACACCCTTCGGTCCCAATTAGTTTGGATAATCAAGGTTAGGATAGTAGACGTGATCATTTGAACCCTGGGTTGTAGCAGAGTTGTATTTTAACGAGATTTTTGTAGATGAAAAAAACTATTATTACGGGAAGTAGCCATATTGAAAATTGGTAAACGCAGTTTACAGCGGCAAAAATTAGACAGTGCAACCCTTTACCTTCTACAAGCAGCCATTTGAACCAAAAACTATGAATATGGGGAGTTGATATTATGAAAACAACTGTGTGCATGAAAGTGGCTGTGGTGCAGAAAGTCAGTTCACAATTAAATGGTGAAGCACTCGATTAAAAAAAAATGTACTCTACAGAAAGAATATAGGGACATAAACACGGGAGGGACAACAGTGGCCCGCAGCTCTTGGCTGGCTTGCTGACAAGTTAGTACAGATTTCTTCCACAGTGATGACACAGATTCTAAAGAAATTTATCAGTGTTCGAATGGGATAGCCACTCGAAGGTTCGCGCAGGCTACACCGAATCCTGCAAGCACTTGGGGTTGCCGAAATATTCACTGTTACGGGAAGGAGAACACAGTACTGAATTTTTTTTTTGATTTCACAACAATTCTATGGTTAACTCTTGGGATGAAAGCTAAGTTAACAATAACATGAACGTGTGGAGAGAAGGGAGTACTCAGATCAATGCAAACAGTATCCAGGAGGTAAGAGCTTACAACGCAATGACTACCCACTGTTAATCAAGTCGATGCATTGGTCATTACGCACTGTAACCATGGAGGAAGGGTGAAAAGCTTAGAAAAAAACTGTAAACTGATATTAAAAAAAAAGTTGTTACACAAGAAAAATCTCATGCTTACCTCTCACTGTTAAAGCATGAAAGGACTTGCAGCTTATTTAATTTTTTTCACAAAGTTAACATTGTGTCCAGTCTGTTCCGATTAAAGGTCGTTAATTCACGCAATTCTCCTTGTAAAGCATGTTGGATGGGGCGTATGTAACGATGACGCCAAGTAGATGGTGATACCTGCCTGACCAGTTGGGGCCACGGCTAGTACGAACCAACCCTCTCGAATGTCAATCCAGTAGCAGTCGCCACTTGGCCAGTAGACCTTAGAAAGCACTTGCCATTTCGTAATTTCTACTCACCACACACCAGATACATTTTTTTGCGCGATGCGTGGTTTTTCCATTTGTGCATTTATGAAAGTTTACAATTTTCATCAACACTAGTATTAGTGCAGGAAAAGTTGTTAAGTAGCCATTACAAATCTTAGCATAAAGCCGCAAACCGTTCGTCTCTAACTTATACAGTTCCCGAAATATCGCTCTTTGAGTACGGTAGCAGTCTCGGTTCCTAGTCGCCGTTTTGGCGAGTAAGGTTAAATTCCAAGTCGCCAATTGTTGATTTGCAATCGCCAAATGGCGAGTGGCGACCGACTTTGGAGAAGGTTGGTAAGAACCGGCATGGTTCTCTGATGCAGAGGCAATTTGCGGCAAAAAAGAAAGCCAGAAGGGTTGAGTTTTCCAAGAGTAAAGATTGTTTATGCAATCACTGAGACCATACATTACCTGTAGAGTCTTAACCAATACCAGCCCAGGAAGCACAGCCTTAATACTTACTCATGAAAAGCCAGGTGGTAGTTAACAATGTCCGAAATGGCTTGAGTGTCGGCAGCAGATCCTGAACGACAGCAATAAATATAATCGGTGACTTTTGTTAATTTATCAGTTACTCGGTTGGCTATGTATGCCCTAAAAACAAAAAGGAGAACAAATATTCTTTTAAGTCTGTCAATAATACGGTAATCTACCAACTTCTGATCCAACAACGATATGATTTTAAGCGTAAGTTGATAATGGCTTAACACAAATATTTCAGTTGCTAGGATATAGAAACTAAAGTTTAAAACTTGTCAGTATACACTGTAGGCAGTACTTACTTACCCAGTTGTTGTTCGTGAATCTGCCCCTAAAACAACGCCTCCATCATATTCAACTGCCATAATGGATGTCTGCAAAAATAAATAACAAAATTAATTTTTTGATATTAGCTCATAATGATTCTGACCACGAGGCTACTAAAAGTCAATTAAGGCATAACAAAAAAAAATTGTGTGCTTCGCGGAACATTGCTGAAATAAATAGGGTCGGTAGGCCCAAAAAAGATTTTTTTTTTTTACAATTTTTTCCTAACGTTTTTTGAATTGCACTATCACCGATTGAAAGCAGACGAAATCTGACATCATCTAGCACTATGCAGTACCATCTAGCACTTGCTTGCACCATGCGAAGGAGTGCATAACGGCATTTCTTTTAATGAAACAAACAAGCCAAGACATCCTTAATTATTGAGTAAAAATTTGGTTTGTCTCCGTGCACCTGGGAGCAAGCTATAAAGGTTAACAATATCGTTGCCGCTAGATGGCGCCATGGTATTTTCGTTTGTATTTCAATCAGTGATAGAGTCACTTTAATACTGGCCTATGCTAAATCATATTTTGCGTACAAAATACACATTGTTTTGTGCTTAGCTCAGTTATGTATTAGTGAAACCCGGATGCTGATAACTTTCGTTGGCAATTTTCCTTACAAGATTGCACTGCGCATCGTGATCATGTCAGTTTTTAGAAAAAAGTGTTATGGTCGGTTGGGTTTCGCGAAGCACGCTATTTTTTTCTGTTAGGCCTAAGTGGTTCTAGGAGTGGATGCATCGGTGCCAGGGAATCTATGGTTAAAAGCGTCAGTTTGCCAACTCGACATCTTCTCAGACGATTTACGACGATAATGAGACTTCCAGTCCATAAAAGTCGATAAACCAAAATAATTCTGTAGTTTTTCTGCCATTTTTAAGTTAAATTGTTCTATCTCCATTTTGGTCCTGCCTGTATAGCCGAGAGTATGTCAGATTTTTAAATTTTTTTTTTGCTACTGTCATCTTCATGCAAACTCTTAAATTCTCACCATTAACAAAACATATTCTCTAATTCATTTTCTTTATATCTTTATACAAAACTTCAAACGCGTTTATCTCAAAACTAGAAAAATGGACATAGAGCAAAATAATTCTCACATGACGATCTGCTGGCCACTGGCCGGTACTTCAAAAAGTTAATTTTCGCCTATACTTGCACAGCTGCACGAATGGCATCATTATCGGGTTAGTGGGTTTTTGCAAATCGCAATTGCGGTTTGGGCACACCGACATACTTACAAATTTACTGCAGGCCCAGACTGCCGTCTAGAAACACTAAAATTAACTGTTAAGGTGAGGAATTTATGTGAAACAAGTTAAAAATCGGCAAATTTTACATTAAAAAAGATCGCACCTTTTCCCAAACTCGAGAATCACCTGTTCTTCCAGATTGTCAACGACTTGCTGCCGGCTTCATCATACTTTCATGTTTTTTCCAGACTTGCAGCTACATCTTCTGCATTTGAATTTCTGGGAAAACCTAACAGACGGCAACAACGTGAATAGGTGATTCTCTAGTTGTGAAAGTCCCCATGGCAGAATCAACGCGATGCGCGACGTACATCGCACACAGTTGAAGGCCACCGAAGACAAATTTTGGCCAAATTCCTGCTATTTTGCCTTTGACCCATTTTGACATTCCAATACACCATTTTAATCGTCTCGACGAGACCTTTCCATTGGTGGAGTAGCCATATCAGTAGGATAAAGCACTGAAAAGTTATTCCATAAAAACCAATAAACATGTGAGTAACCATATGATAAAAACAGATTAGCTGCAGACAATTTTTTTTCAGACAAGTGGTGTCGCAGACAGTTGCAGAAAGTTCTGCCTCTGGGGTGAAAGTGTGCGAACTTTGAATGTAAAATTTGACTTGAATCGTTCCACAGTATGTTTTATACGTTTTTCGAATTAAAAATCATCAGTTTCTTGCTCCTTGGATGAACTAATCTCATCGAGAAGGATGGGTCACTCAAGCTGAAATACTGATTGCATTCCCACCCGCCAAAACAGCGATTGCAGTGCCAGTTCCAATGTCATGGGTCCGCGTGATTTTAACGCGAGTGACTAGAGCGAAACGAGATAGCCTGCTTAGTTGACAAGTTTCACTTTCACATTGTACGTCGATGGTTACATTTCGCGCCCGGGCATGCGCAGGAGATCTTAGCCTCGTAGGAGTGGCACTAGTGGCTGTAAACGTCTAATAACGGTTTCTGGACCGTGCCGTGTAATTGTGCGAGCGATGAGTCCTTCTCGAAAAGAGGCGGTTTAGTTTGTCCAAGGTTGCAAAGGATCAATTCTACGGTTACTAACGGCTTTTCCCTAGTATGTGTAAGCTTGTATACTTCGTACATAATTCGATCTTGTTACATCCTAATTCAGATGTTTCGTACATATTTTGTTTCGTTATTTTACGTTTAATTAATTAATTTATATATCATTTTGTACAGTATAGCCTACTAAAGTGTTACTTAATGAACTGTTTTTAAATTTTTATTATTACTGAAGCCACTGCCCGTCATGCAGCGTAATGTAGTCTATAATATAAGTATCATTGCCCTGCTTGAACGCTAGATTCTGTAAATAAAGTTTGTCCAATTTAGTGCAGAACTAGAAGCCCAACTCAAGCTCCTTTCGACTCGGCACCCTTCTTGCTTATTCTGACTTCACTGCAGTGTTGGGTCTAACTTTGCACAAAATAGCCCAAAAGTTAGTCCAAGGTTTATTTAGCGCTTCTCGATCGTAACGTAAGATTTTCCACACGATGACACAGCAAAGCCGACGATTTGGTGCCTGGTAGATAACCAGGACCAGGTTGTTTGTTACTGCACCAAAATAACAATTATAAAGTTATGAAATCAATTATTATCTTTCAAACGTTATGATCTTACCCCTGTCGAATGTTCAGCTGTAAGCCAATCCGGTAAGGCATCATTAGACATTTGCTTTCCCATGCCAAACATATTGGGTACGTCGAACATCGCCATTTTGCGGCTTTGTAAACGAATATCATGAGGGTTTAGAGTCTTCTAGCAAGCTATATTTCCGGTTCCGCACGCTTCGTTGGCTGACGAGACGCCATGACAGTACACCCTAAAAAGATGTTCTGATTTTCAGAACATAATAACGACGACGTACACGACGTAGTATTATTGTATATAACTCTATGCTGAAGCTTAATGGGTTAGCTGCAAGGGGCACTGAAGAGAGAAACAGAAGGGCGTCATACTGAAGCCGATGCTGTGAAGAGTGATTTCTTAGACCTAAAACGCGCGATTTTTGTTATTTTTATTTATTTGTTATTTTTGTTTTTCACTCTATTTTTATGTTGTACACCTTGTAGTTATGCCCTCCAAAACCCATACTGGTGCTAAAATGGCGGCAAATATCACTGCTCTATACAACAATACAATTCTTACCCTTTCCAAACTAACCTCATTAATTTATCTATTAAAATTAATTTATATAGTAATATTAAATATATTAGTATATTTCATTAACCTTGAGTTAAAACAGCTACGAATTCCGGTTTTCGTTTAGTTTTTTTTTTATGTTTAAATTATTGTTGCCGAATATTATTCCTAAAAATGCACCAGTCGTCCGTTGCCAGGAACTGGAACGGTACTGTCAGAAACGTCAAGAAATGAACAAATCAAGTAGCTAGCTACATAGCATTTGATAGCCCCTCGCCCGTCATTCACCCGCGGAATCGGATCGCGGGCATGGTTCTGGATGTGCTCACAGCAGGCTTGCATCTCAGCTGACCTTCACGATGTTGTTTTAGTTTTGACGCTAGATGTCGCCACGTGTAGTGTTGGCGCAAAGACCTTGGAATAGTAGTTGTATAGTATATATAGTGGTGTTGGCTTCACCAAGGGGCCAAGCACTCCAAAATCACCCGAAGGGACTCGTCATCGCTCGCGTTCCGCGGTTTCTGTGATAGTGGCCTTTTCTGAAAGCTTACGTCTCTAGAAGCATTATCAGCCATGATAGCTATTTTTAGGTACTTTGACCGCCACCTTAAAAAAAATGGCTGCTGTCACGGAAAATACTAAAGTCTCCGCTTCTATTGAGTCGATTTTATTCTTCAGCTCTTGGATGAAGGGAAAGTTTACGTCAAATGAATCTTTTCGGTAATCAACCCGGTTCGCTTGTAAAACCAAGGTAAAACAATGAGAAAGCCTTTTTAAGGGTTTTTGTACAGCAGTTTTTTTTTTAAAGGTACTTTCCTCCCAACTCCTTTTCTCGATCCTTGTCCCATAACAGCTACGCACAGATCTCCATCCACGCGTGTTACCATCAGTACCTTCCTAAAGTACCGAACAGAACGAACCAAACGCACCACTGTTGGTGACAGTTCAACTCATTCCCTACTATAGCTGTGTTGCTATGGGTTGTTTACGTCAACCATCATCAGCAATGAATCTGTTTCTGGTACCTAGCGCATGCTCAATAGCTCCACCACTGTCAAACACCCGCACCATCTTCCCCAGATGGTTTGCAATTTAGCATTGCTGGCGCCTGGTTACATCCATTAGCCTAGCCTGGTCCACTCAATTAGCCACGTCTGGTCATGTTAAAGGTATAACGTAACGAGTGATCTGTTGAGCTTGTTGATTTTGTTTCGGAAGGTACTAAACGGCTGACGCAACGTTACTGCGCATGCGCAACGTCAAGTTTGGAGCCAAACTGTCTTTAACAGTGGTGCGTTCTGTTCGGTCGTTTAGGAAGGTACTGCATCGCACTGTTTCGCGAGACTAGGCGTAGTAATACAAGGCCAATTTAGAGAGTAGCTGCGTTCCTTGCAGCGAGTAACCAGCTGCTATCTCAGATGGCCTTGGGACTAGTAGTCGGAACAGGATCAGTGCAAAAATTGTGTCGTCAATAACCGAAAGGGTTTTCGTATTTTAGCATCACACTTTATAATTTTTTAGGCTAATATCTTATAATTTTCTTCGGCGATCTGTTGGCATAAATAATTTTAATTTTTACCGCATTAGTCTTTTAGATTTTTGACCTCATAGTAATTAATAGCAAACAATTAAAAATTAGTACATTCACACACACAGATGAAACGTTATGGTTATTGTGAGCGTGCAAAGGATCATTTTCTTACAGGATGTGATTATTATCAGTGTCACGTCGTTATTTGTGGCGTGGCAATGGATAGCGCTAACTAGATCCACACTGTAAACCCATACCCAGCTTAACTACCTAAAAGCAATAGAAGTGCCATACATTGTCATAACCATCATGTGACTCGTAAGTCACATGACGACTAAATGTTATAAAAGAGCATGTAACAAACATTAAAGATCCACAACCTTTTAGCCTACAAGTGTGTTAAGACTCGTTCTTATGCTGAGGAAAAGAACCCAATGTCTGAACCCAAGTTGTCAGTACATTACAATAAGTTTCCAATATTCAACAGAAAATCCTGCACACGCCACATTTTAAAACGGATTTTTAGCAATGGAGTAACTAACGGCAGGTAAATAGACCTTTGGGACCGTTACGTACTTGATGTGGAGGATCGAGAAAAATGGCGTTTGGAGGAATGTATTTTTAATACAATGTGTAAACCATATAACACATAAAGATGACCAGTCTCCATGGCACAGGCGCCCTTCAGCTGCCACACTTCTGGTGCCCCAAGGTTCCTTCCTCCCGTGAATAAAAAAACAAAAAACAAATGTTGCTTACCGCTCCAAGTCAAAGGACTCAACATCGTCAGAATCAGAATCTTATTTTACCGAAACAGCAGTAACGGTATGGATATTGAAGTTTAAACTTAATCCTTGGGTTAAGCTCGGTAATAAGGAAGAATGGTGATATCCATCACGAAATAAGTTGAGGGCTAAGCAAAATTTAGCCTGAAGGTCGAGGGTTAACTTATACTGAGTAGTTAGCCCCGAGCAGTAAAAAGCGGTGATATCCATCTAGTATTAGCGTTATTCCTGAGCTTTAACAACATTTTTACAAAGCTAATTTAGCCCGAAGGTCGAGGTCTCAGGAGTAAAGAGCTAACAAAATCCCAACTTAATCCAACATGGATATCACCAATTTTTTTCTCCAGTCCACTAATGCCCAGGTCGAGGGTTAGTTAGATCCAGGGTTAAGCTAATCCAGGGATAGTTTAGACCTCAACTGGATATCCCCACCGTTAGCCCTGGATCTAACTAACCCTCTACCTGGGAGTTAGTAGACTGGAGAAAAAAGATGGTGATATGCATGTTGGAATAAGTTGGGGTTTTGTTAGCTCTTTACTCCTTTCGGTGGGGATATCCAGTTGAGGTTTAAACTTAATCCTCGGATTAAAGTCGGTAATAAGGGAAAATGGTGATATCCAGCACGAAATTAGTTTAGGGCTAAGCAAAATTTAGCCTGCAGGTCGAGGACTAACTTAATACTGCGTAGTTATCCCCGAGATGTAAAAAGCAGTGATATCCATCTAGTATTAGAGTTATTCCTGAGCGTTAAAACATTTTAACCCAAATATATCGAGGGCTAATTTAGCCTGATGGTCGAAGGCTAACGGTGGGGATATCCAGTTGAGGTCTAAACTAGCTCCGGAGTAGCTTAACGCTGGATCTAACTAACCCTCGACCTGGGAGTTAGTGGACTGGAGAAAAAATTGGGTGATATCCACGTCGGACTAAGTTGGGGTTTTGTTAGCTCTTTACTCCTTAGACCTCGACCTTTAGGCTAAATTAGCTTTGTTAAAATTTTGTTAAAGCTCAGGAATAACACTAATACTAGATGGATATCACCGCATTTTACAGCTCGGGGCTAACTACTCAGTATTAAGTTAGCCCTCGACCTTCAGGCTAAATTTTGCTTAGCCCTCAACTTATTTCGTTATGGATATCACCATTTTACCTTATTACCGAGCTTAACCCAAGGATTAAGTTTAAACCTCAATTGGATATCCCCACCGTGAGGAGTAATGAGCTAACAAAACCCCAACTTAGTCCAACATGGATATCACCAATTTTTTCTCCGGAACGCTAACTCCCAGGACGAGGTTTAGTTAGATCCAGGGTTAAGCTATTCCATGGCTAATTTAGACCTCAACTGGATATCCCCACCGTTAGACCTCGACCTTCAGGCTAAATTAGCCCTCGATACCCCTTTCGTTAAAATGTTGTTAACAAGCTCAGGAATAACGCTAATCCTGGATGGATATCACCGCTTTTTTACATCTCGGGGCTAACTACTCAGTATTAAGTTAGTCCTCGACCTAAAGGCTAAATTTTGCTTAGCATTCAACTTATTTACTCAAGGGTTCAGTTTAAACCTCAATTGGATATCCCCACCGTAACGGCGGGGATATTCAGTTGAGGTCTAAATTAGCTCAGGAGTAGCTTAACCCTGGATCTAACTAACCTTCGACCTGAGAGTTAATGAACTGGAGAAAAAAGTTCGTGATATCCATGTTGGACTAAGTTGGGGTTTTGTTGGCTCTTGACTCATTAGACCTCGACCTTCAGGTAAAATTAGCTCTGTTAAAATGGTGTTAAAGCTCAGGAATAACGCTAACACTAGATGGATATCACTGCTATTTACAGCTCGGGGCTAACTACTCAGTATTAAGTTAGCCCTCGACCTTCAGGCTAAATTTTGCTTAGCCTTCAACTTATTTCGTGATGGATATTACCATTTTTCGTTAATACCGAGCTTAACCCAAGATTAAGATTATTTGACCGTTGCATTTAACCACTACAGGAACAAACACAACCGTATAAAAAAAGTATTTCATTAACGACACACGTTAGTTTCATTTGAAAAAAGAATGCTTGGAGATTATTCAATTCAGCATGGCAACGAAAGTCGCATCTACACTAGAGATGGGAATCCCGAATACGAAACCTGAAATCGTCGTATCAAGGCCAAGCGGTATTAAATTATAAAAGGATAGTTTACAGCAGGCGAAACACGAAAGCACGAAACACGAAACAATAATATGCCTGCCTCCTTCAGTTTATGGATTCCTGGTTGCCACGGTAATGTAAAGCCGGAAAACAAAAAATCGTGTTGCATCGCATGAAGGATTAGGCCTAATCTCGAACCGCTGTTGTAAGCTGCTACTTACGAAATTAAATTGGAGATAAATATTAGACCTAAATGCTAAAAATTATGCCTAAAACCTAAAAATAGGTCTAAAAGCTAACATATTTTTAATAGTGTAGTAGCAAAGACCTAAGTTTATTGAAAACTGCTCGGTTTGTGATAGAAGTGTAAAGTTTGACATTTTCGTTCACTAAAAATATGCTGATTGAAATGTGATGTAGTGCCATGTTGAACTCAGACCGGAAGTGGCCGCCGTTTTTTAAGTATATCTCTAAAACTGCTGATATTTTGGAACGAAGGTGTATTACAAAAATGTTCAGCACACAATTCTGGGCAGGAAAGGTGGTATACTTCTTTTACGTAAAAGCAACTCTTAAACCTCCAAATCGTATTTAAAGTATACAGCCCTTAAATCGCACGAACGTTTTTTTTTTCAATTGGTTGTTTTAGTGATTTCCGTGATTTTCGTGTTCAAAGTGCTGTTGCGAGCCCTCTAATAGCCCGAAATTGACACGCTTAGGATTTTCTGAAAGATAGGGATCTATTCTTTTGATCAATCCTAACCGAACCTATTTAACTTAGATAGGGACCGTTCTACGCCCATTTAAAAGCAAACAGGATGGCGTAGCAGCAAAAGTGTATGTTGATTTTCGAATTCAAAGTACTCTTGTGAACCATCGAATAGCCCGAAATAGACAAGCTTAGAATTCTAAGAAAGGTGGAGATCCTTTCTTTCTATCAACCTTAACCGAAATTGTTTAACTCAGATAGTGACCGTATTCCTACACCCGTTTAACGATGTAACTGTATTGGTGTAGCGGCTAGTTCCAATTTTGAAGTGCCATTGTAATGCTCATACGGTGTAGAGCCGGTCTAATTTCGGTTAAGATGATGGAAAGAATAGATCCCGACCTTTCAGAAAATCCTAAGCACGTTCGTTTCGAGCTATTAGAGGGTTCATAAGAGCACTTTGAATTCGAAAATCAACATACACTTTCGCCACTGCGCCATTACTTTTCCACCTTTAAATGGGCGTAGGACGGTCCCTATCTGAGTCAAACAATTTCGCTTAAGATTGACGGAAAGAATAGATCTCCACCTTTCATTGAATTATAAGCATGTCCATTTCGGGCTATTAGAGGGTTCACAAGAGTACTTTGAATTCGAAAATCAACATGCACTTTCGCCGCTATACGCCATTACCTGTTCGCCTTTAAATGGGTGTAGAACGGTACCTATTTAAGTTAAATAGGTTTGGTTAGGATTGAACAAAAGAATAGATCCTACCTTTCAGAAAATCCTAAGCATGTAATTTCGGGCTATTATAGGACTCGCAACAGCACGTTGAACAGTGGGGCAAGGTGGCCTGATTTTGTTAGCATGA
>JAHWFP010063696.1:1354-14930 GCA_023313725.1 Lithobius niger
CCCCCCCCCCCCCCCCCCCCACTGATTTCAGAAATTGCAGTATGGTACATTGCCATGGCAGCGCCAGGTAGGCCATAAACCCGGAGGCATCCAAAATAAGTGTGGGGGTGCCACAGCAAGACATTCTTTCGGCCCCACGATGTTCGGAGGTTTCCTGGTTCAAATTTCCGTATTGGCTCCTCCCTTTACCAGATATTTCTTTTTCTCAAAAAAATCTGCTAATGTTCAAAACTGAGCCGGTTCAGCCAAACGAGCATTAAATTGCTTTCTCTGACTTACGGCTCAAAAAAATTAATTAAAAAAAAATTCTAGTAGCAGGTGACGCTGTGCGGGACTATAAAAAAGGCCTAAAGCGGATGAGAAGGTGACACAGCGTCTTAAAATGTGCGTTCTAGCTGTGGACAAACCTTATAAAAACGATTGAGCAGCGAGTATATAGAAAAGTATTAAACCGTAGCTTAACTTCACGAATCGTCAACTGATTTTTTTTTTATTAATTAATTTAGTTCTTAATTATAAATTCGTACTTTCGCGAGTTGAGCCACGACTTGCCACCAAACGGAAGTATGCTGCATCTAGCGCCGTTATACCACACGCCATGGCTGTTTGCTGTGACGTGCATATCACGTGACTGGGCTAGTCCAATCAGACGGCCAAACAGCCGTTGTTCTCGTTCGTCATTGGCTAACTCATGTTGACGTCACGGCAAACAGCCATTGCGCTTGGTTTAAGCACTGTCTATTCTCTCTGACGCTTGGTGGCAGGAAGGAAAGGAACGCACGAAGAAATATCCTTTAACACAACATACAAGTCGTGTGCCTCCTTAATTATTTATTGAGTAACAATTTGATGCGTCCTCGTGCACCTGGAAGCAAGTTGTAAATAAAAGATTAACGATATTACGGCCATTAGCTGGCGCCACGCTAGAAAATAGTCTCCCAAGGCGCCATCTAGTGAAGTAATATCGTTAACCTTTACTGCTTGCTGCCAGGTGCACGAAGACGTACGACATTACCACTCAATAATTCAGGAGGCACGCGCCTTCTATGTCGTGTTAAAAGATATTTCTTCGTCGGTTCCTTTTCTTGCTGCGAATTAAGCGTCAAGCCTTAACCAGACTGGCTGCTCGCAGCTGCACGCCGAAGGAGTATGGTGTAAAAAATACTTCAATATTGATCCTTAAACGCAACGCTAACCATACGATTGCAGCAATTTTGAACTTGTAGGCACGTAGTTACGCATCGCTTCGCACGAAATTTTCTTCTGTCTGGAGAGGGCTTCAGAGATAATGGACAGTGCTTAATGGCGCTAAACGCAGCATATGTTCGTTTGGTGGCCACCCGCCTTTAAAGTCGTGGCTCAACTCGGGAAAGCACGAATTTATAATTAAGAACTAAATTAATTAATAAAAACAAAATCAGTTGACGATTCGTGAAGTTAAGCTACGGTTTAATACTTTTCTATACTCGCTACTGAATAGTTTTGACAATGTTTGTCCACACCTAGAACGCACTTTTTAAGACGCTGTGTCACCTTCTTATCCGATTTAGGCCTAACTCTAAAGCATTTCTAAAACGGCTTTCTCTTTGATTATTTCTCATGCCTCCGGGTTTATGGCCTGCCTGGCGCTGCCATGGCAATGAACCATGCTGCATTTCTGAAATCAGTGGGAGAGGGGGGGAGCGGGGGGCACCCCATGTCTGTGATACTACCGCATTCTAAACAATGTTCCTTTGCCAGCACCTTACTTGCGATCGGAGTTCCTGTGCACACAGACGGACAGTCATTAGGGGTTTAACATGTGCATGCGTGGTATTGCGTCACACACTGGCATGCAACCCTGGACATGTATGCTTCAGCCAAGGGTGGATCGAACCACCGATAAAGCCATGCAAAGGTAAACCTTTTCTTTATATATAGGCGCCTGCGAGGGTGCCTTTAAATAACCGGGGATCAAACATTTTTATCCGAATCTTTGTCCACGCACTAAAAATCCTTTTTTTCTCAAAATTTTCGACCGATGGTGACTTTCCAATATACCATTTTAACCGGCTCGAAACTATTTTTCTCAATGGCGCGAATTTCAAAGCCCTGACTCAAACCACTAAGAAGCTATTTGGCAAAAACTTAAAAAAAAAAAAACACTGAATACTAGATGGTGCTAGATGCAAGCAAGCGCTAGAAACAACTCTATGGCGCTATTGTGCGCGCGGCCTATCTTGAGTTCGCCGCAGAACGAACACAGATAATTGATTGTACGTTTTTGGCAGCAGAGTGCCTTGTTGATATCCAAGATGGTTACGAACACAATGGCGGCCCTCGATTAAAGCCGCCCCCTCCAGGAAGACGTAGCCGCTCACATAATACATACAGGGCTCAAGATACGCCGCACACAATAGATGCTGCAGACTTTCATTTGGTGGTAACCCTCCTTTCACAAACCCTTTAATAAGTGATGCGGAATTTCTGAATACGCGATTATGGTTGTGACAGGCGCTAATTAGTTTCGACCATTTCATTCATAATTGAATGATGATAGCGTTACCTTAAAGACACATTCCCCCTTGCTTATAACAGCCACGCGCAGATCGCGACCGCGCATGTTACCATCGCCAAGATCAATTGAAATAGTAACTCGTTTCCTCCCAGCGAGGAACGCGGCAGCTCCTAACTCAGTTGGCTTTGGGATTAGTATACGAAACAGCATCAAGTTAAAGACTGTGTCGTCACAAACCGGAATGATTTTCGTATTTTAACAATCACAATTTATAATTTTTCGGGCTAGTAGATAACGATTTTTCTTCGGCGATCTATTGCCATAATTAATTTTAATTTTTACCTGGCATTATTCTTTTAGATTATCGATCTCCTAATAATTATTAGCAAACGATTAAAAATTAGTACGCGGGCACAAACAGATGAAACTTCAATGTTGTTATAGGCGCGCAAGGGATCATATACGTGTAGGATACAGTAAATATAGTTCCACAATATTCAACAGCAAATCTCGTAGACGCCACGTTTTAAACCGGATTTTTAGCAAGGGGAAAGACTACTGGTAAGTAAATAGACCTTTGGGGCCGTACTTGACGTGGAGGATGGAAAAATGACGCAAAGAGGAATGTACCTTTAATGCAATATTTTTTTGGCCCAGCATATAGGCGTGTTTGCCAACAAATTAAAGTTTGCACCATTTAACGCCATCCAGTGCTATCAACCTGAAGAAAGCAAAGGAATGCACAAAGACGCTTCTTTTAACGACACAAACAAGCACGTGCCTTGTATTACTATTGAAAATTTGGTGCATCCTCGTGCACCTGGTTGCAAGCTATAACATTTAACGACATCACCTGTCACTAGATGGCTCCACGGTAGCGACAGTGGCGCCATCCAATGACAGCGATATCATTAACTGTTACAGCTTGCAACCAGATGCCCGAGGATGTACCAAATATTCGGGGCGAGGGGTAATCGTCTAACTGGAAAAATCGCATCATTGGAAGAGAGTATACAGTATAAGAGTAGAAGGAAAATCGTCTAACACGAAATTCGTATAATGGAAAAAACGTCTAATATCCCTGCCTCGCTCGCGCTGCCTCGCTCGCTGCGGCTATACATAGAACGTCAGAAACCGCGGGTGTATTATTGGACGTTTATCTATTATATGATTATCCATTATACAATATTTCGTTTAGATGATTTTCTAGATTTTTCATTAGGCAGATATTAGACGATTTTCCAGTTAGACTTTCGTCAGACGCACCAAATATTCAATGGGTATAAGTGGGACGTACTAGTTTGTATCGTTAAAAGTAATTTCTTTGTGCATTTTTTCGCTTCTTGCAAGCAAGCGCTAGATATCGCGGATAGCGCATAGATGACACTAAATGCCTCAGACTTTTATTTGGTGGCATCCCGCCTTTAATTAGACCTATTTACAAAGACCGAGTAATGACGAAGTGACTGTTTCCTTCTTCTGTTATCTTCCTGTTCCACCTCGAGAAAAAAATGTGGACTCGTCCGTCGAGAGGTGTGACGTCAATGCCTCTATGTTGATGTTTCGCGGATAGCAAACAGCAGCGTTTTTGTAGGCGCAGACTATCAGCTGTAAACGGACAACACCTACATCCTGCTCAACGAAAGCGTTTTCAGTCCACAATGCAGCACTGAACTTGATTATGAAGTACGCCATCCGAAATAAATATAAACTCGTCAACGAGTGACTTTAGTGCCGGTTTTGGATTCGTTTTAAAATGGACATAGGAAGTTTTCTCGTGGACCATGTGAACACGACGACGGTGATTTTCGGGTGTGTTGTTTTTCTCGTTGTGTGGTGGCTGAGGCAGCCGCGTGATTTGCCGCCCGGACCATGGGGTTTACCCGTTGTTGGGGTCATGCCATTTTTGATAGGTCAGAAGGAAGAAGAGGTTTCTCTAAATATGTGTAAAAAGTATGGACCTGTTTCAAGGTAGGCCAATTTTTTTTTTCACCTTCAATTTTTTTCCGAGGCACTAATGATATAAAGACGGGCACGTAGTACGAGCCGATGCTGGAGAGCCCGTGATAGCACTGCTCCATGCGGTAAAGTGACGTTGTTGTAGGCTTTTACGTAATTAGCACGGCCGTGTTTATTAGAGTTCGTTTGCGCACGAGAATTTCAGAAAATGGAAAGGAGGAGGAGGCGGAGGCGGCGGTGGAGCGGCTAACAATGTCAAAATGTTACAATGCTGCAACATGTAACAATAGGGTAACAGTAGGCGAGGCGCACAATATCGGATTATGGCTCACTGGAACAAAATGCAACGATGGTTGGGTGCCGGGAAACTTAACATTGTCGTTGTTTGAGTTAGCTATAGCTCGTTGTGGAGAACCAAAATTAAATGTCTTGATTTTTCCTTAAATCTTCAAGTTTTAAACCGTAGGGTGCGAAGTCTTAAATTTTGAGGCCTACTTGGGCGGCCGACATGACTGAGTGACTTATTTACTTTTTCAATGCAGACTTTGGGAAGCCAGTTGAATTGTTTCCGCGATTGTTGCCACGATACTGAAACAATCCAGAATCAACTAATCATCGAGATGACGCATGGTAAATCCAAAAATAAGCTAATGTGTTGCCATCAAATAATAATCATGGGACAAACCTTTGGCGGAACTTAAACATAAGTATCCATTTCTAAGGTTCCGTTTTTTCGAAAACAAAAATCGGTGGACAATGGACACATATAAAATAGAAGCGAAAAAAGCCAACAAATTAACTGAGCAAAAAACTTAGAAAAAAAACATTAGAGCTCGTATCCCCATACTCACAGCCCTGAAGGTAAACGAATAAAATCGGATTAGAGTTCACTCGAACGCAACGAACTATAATTTGAACTCCAATTCGCAAAACCCACAAACACGCACAAAATAAACGCCATAAACAGCAAAACGCTAAAATATTGAAAGATAAAAACGCATACACAAAATGAACACAAATTAAAGTTTAAATTATAGTTCGTTGCGTTCGAGTGAACTCTAATCCGATTTTATTCGTGTACCTTCAGGGCTGTGAGTATGGGGATACGAGCTCTAATGTTTTTTTCTAAACGGCGTAGCCGTTTTTTGCTCAGTTAATAAAGAAAGGATGTAAACGGACGAACACGACAGTACGTTGGTTAGTTGCGCCCACACTGTCTTCCTGTTGGCCAGCAAAACAGTAGGCTACACACATTAGAAAAGCTACACACTTAATAGCAAATAGAATAACCTAGCAAGGGGGTACGAAGGGGTTCTAACATCACAAAATAATGAAGATGTAGCTAAAAAACTATGGAAAATAAAATTTACAGAAAATGCGGCTAAAGAGCCACAGGGAGGAAAAAAGCATAAGATGAGGGTAAACAGCGAGGGAAAATAAAATTTGCAGAATATGTGGTTAAAGGCCCATAGAGGAAAAAAAAACAGAAGATGGGGCCCAAGAACCACGGGGGGGGGGGGGGCAAGATGGGGCTAAAGCATTAGAGAAAATAAAATTTACAGAAAATGCGGCTTAAGAGCCACAAGGGAGGAAAAAGCAGAAGTTGGGGCTAAAGAGCCACAAAGGGCGGCTAAAGAGCCTCATGGGGTAAAAGCAGAAGATGGGGCTAAAGAGCAAGGGAAAATAAAAATTACAGAAGATGCGGCTAAAGAGCCACAAGGGAGGAAAAAAAAGCAGAATATGGGGCTAAAGTGCGAGGGAAAATAAAATGTACAGAAGATACGGTTAAAGAGCCACAGGGGAAAAGAAGCAGAAGATGGGGCTAAAGAGCTACAGCAAAACAATGCAGAAGATTCAGCTAAAGAACCACGGAGAATAAACCTCAGGTAAAACGTTGTTTTCTGCTACCATTAGGTTTTTTTGTGCTATATATGAGAAAAATATCACTCATCCTGCGATTTCTCCAAGGATGAGACAACTCGCAAGCAGCTATGTTGGAACCATTTAAAGAGACGAAGGAGATTTCTTTTCTTCAAGCCAAGGCCGACTGGGGTAGAAGTTGCGTGTCTCGCCTCCCCCTTCAGTTTTCGCACGGGGTAGGAAGTTAACGATTGCTCTGGCCACATTGTACCAACTGTACTGGACCCGGTAAACATAACCCACGGATTCTCTCCCAGACGATCTTGCGACAAGGGATGTTTTATGGGATAGGGTACAACGTAAATACTCTTGTATACACAGTAATATAAGTTGCTCCTATTAAAGACTTGCGTTTCGGGATTATGACCGATTTTTGTCCGCTTGGATTTTGTTAACATTGTTTCATCATTAGGGATCTGGGGGTCGATAGCCTTGTTTAGGATAATGGATAATTAGATTGGGTTATGGTAATAGCAATAACCTATCTACCCATGGTAATAGCAATAAAGACAACCCTTGGAAGAATATAAGAGATCTACAAATGACGTTATGCAAGAAAAAAAATGGGTGTCGGGAATATGCGGAATGTGGCAGTTTCGTACGAAGGGCGGAGGTAGGGATGGGTCGGTAACCGAAACCGAAACCGAATTTTCGGTTTTTACTGAAAACCGACACCGAAACCGATTCGGATTTTGTGTCAGTTTTTCGTACGGTGTTCGAAATTCAAAAAATTGATTTGTTGTTTAACATTTTTAAAATAATTATCATTTTCTACGTATAAATGACAGCAAAGCTCCTAGCTATTAAAACGAAAATAGTAGAGGCAAAATGGTGGCACAGCTATACCAACGGTCTATGACGCTGCTGAAAGTAAAAGCAGGAATAAGTTGAAGCTAGTAATACAACTGTTGCAAGAAAATAAATTAGGAATATCTGGTTGGGGAGGATAATGGCAAAAACCGAAACCGAAACCCAGGTTTTTTGGGCGTGAAAACCGAAACCGGAAACTAAATCAAAATAATGAAACCGACCCATCCCTAGTCAGAGGCGTAACTTCAAAATTGTGGCCCGGAGGCGATTGTGCAGTGGAGGGTCCCCCTTCATAACAAAAAATTAGTTATTGCCACACAAGAGAGGCCAATGGAGGGCCCCTTTCATTAGAAAAAGAAATGCAGTTATGCCACACAAGGTATGAGCCCAGTAGAGGTCGCCCCCCCCCCTTCTCAAAAAATGTTTTTTTACAGTGCAGTGGAGAGGCAATCCTTCTTCCTTCGTAAAAAATGCCTTTTTTTGCCATACAGTTCGGGAGCCCAGTGGAGGACCTTCATAAAATAAAAAATTGCAGTCTTTGCCACATAATGCAAGACCCCCAACGAAGCCCTTCCCAACACAGGACACAACTTTTTTCAAGAAACTATAGCAGTAACTTACTTTGTCATATTTTGGAGTTACAAACAAATTTTAAATTGGGGCCATTGAGGGGGCCCCCAAAGTCGGTGGGCCCGGAGGCGGCTGCCCCCTCTGCCTCATTGTAGTTATGCCAGTGTCCCTAGTGAGAGGTGGTTGGGGATCACAAAGTGAGTGACGTCATTTTTACAGGGCAATAGTGTTATACTTTTCTAATGGCTAAAACCACTTTGTATGAAAATTTAACTTTAAAAAATATGTTGTTAGTTGACATCTTTGCATAACAACCCACCTAAAAAAAAGTCACAAATGATCATTTTCCTAAATTGTTTCCTCCTTTTTTGGTGACGAAAAGGCAGGGTTTGGACGTCTGGAGGGAGATCGAAGTTTGTCATTGTGTTGTGAGAGGGGCTGCAGAAGTTTTGACACCATGTCACAACGAAGGGAGTGGGAAGGGGGAGGAGGGCTTAAAATAGTGAAACTTTTGCGTGTCATTATTTGTGAATGTCGATGATGTCGAGAAAAGAAGGTAACTGCCGCTTTTGGGACTCCAACCCATATACATTCGCTTATTTTAAATAGTTGTTCCATTTTTGTTAGCTTTGTCAGTGTTTCAACTAATCTAAAGAGAAAGATAGCTAAGTTTGTGAGATTTTCATGTTTTGCTCTTTTCACGTACAAACTACTCGCAAAAATAGGCGTAAAAACCCTTTGCATTCAACTACGAATCACGTCTAATCACCACCAGCATTTAAAATGCGAGGAAATACACAGTGATTTACATTAAGGGATTAAAAATCAACATTAGACTTGTGTCTGCTGCCATGGAAAGGTGTTGAGACGTCCTTCATGAGGTAGCCATTTTGAACTGTGATGTCGCCCTTTTTGGTGCTGTCACAGTGGGAGCAGGGATACGCTATTTCGGTGCTGAGAAGGGTGTAGGAGGTAATTCGATAAAAATTAATTTCTGGTTATAGGGACGTCAAAGAAGGTATGCTCCTCGTAGCATGATACAACCACAAGATCATAATACACAACAAGAATTTTAATTTTCGACAGACCATATTGGTGTCTCGATCACAGTAAAAATGCCGAAATGCACAATTTAAAATACGATTAGTTGCACACAATCGGATGCACGATCCTCCATCTTGAAAAAACGCTATCTTGAAGATGGCGGATCGTGCATCTGATTGTGTGCAACTAATGGCATTTAAATTGTGCATTTCATCATTTTGACTGTGACCAAGACACCAATAAATAGGTATGTCGAAAATTAAAATTCGTATTGTGTATTATGATCTCGTGGTTATTTCATGTCACCAGGAGCATACCCATTTTGACGGTGTAGGAGGTGTTGCTTCCTATATGGCTTCCATTTTCTTCCAGCTTGACATCACCCAAAACGATGACATCACAACACAAAATGGCCGCCCCCATGAAAGCTATGTCAGCATCACTCCATGGCACCAGGCACACGCCTAATGCTGATTTTTAATCTTTTAATGTTAACTCACTGAATATTTCCTTGCCTTTTAACTTCTGAAGATGAATAGACGTGATCCTAGCTGAACGCAAAAGTTTATTTACTTCTACTTTTGCGAGTGTTTGTGTGTGAAGAGTTATCAGATTTTCCTTACAGTGTCGGGAGCATCTATCCTCCTACATTCACCAAATTTCTTCTCTGGGTTCTGTTTGTGTTTATTTTATTCATTTCAATTTAGATACTCCGTAGGAAGCATGGAATTTACGCTTTTTGGAAATTATGATGCTATAAAAGAATCTTTTGTGAAGCAAGGTGATAATTTCACTGGCAAACCCCAAGGAGAAGGCTTCAAAGTCAATGAACGCGACTCGGGTAAGTAGCCTGGAGATGAAGAAACCATTTCGGCTAACAATGGTGATCACATGGTTACAAAATATTTTCTCACTGTTTAACTTGTACTTCAAGAATGAGATAAATTATTAATGTTGGTAGTGAGTGCTTATGAAATAAGCCTACCTGCTCAAATATAAGCTTAATCACACAAATATGAGCCTAATAACACGAGCCATCATCTGGTAGAGAGCGAACATAATTGTATACTGTTTTATTCCGTAGCCTGTCTGGAAAGATAGTTATGGCATTACTTCTGTCTCCTAGCAAATTTTAAACGGTAGCCTATTAAAGAAATTGTTGAATCTAATTAAACTACTGGACAGAACGTGATAGTATCAGATATAGAGATCACCGTACATCACACGGAACAGTTTGCCCAGTAAGAATGCTTCATTTTTTCTCCCGAATTCTGGACGAATTAGGTGTTTTACTTCGATTCTGGAAGAAATTCAAAAGGCAAAAACACATTATCAACCCTGTATTTATTTATTTTTACCATTAACGTAAAAACATTTTCTTTCACTAATATGTAAACGTTTGTTTTGTGTATATAGGAATAGGATTTTTGGAAGGTGATGCTTGGAAAGAACACCGTCGATTTGTACTCTCCACCTTTCGTGATTTTGGAATGGGAAAACTAAGCCTGGAACCGAGAATAACGGTAATTTGATTTAATCTGCTAAATTCCGAAGCAATTACCGCTCTACTTCTGCATGTAACATGTTCAACTACAATTCTGCGTGCACTACACACTGGCTGAAGATCGGGTGGTATTGGATACATCGTTTGCAACATTGGTATGGTTTGCTCCTCTAAATTATGTTTCTGTAATCACATTTTTGCACACACTGGCTAACAATGTGTTTGCTTCCTTACTGCCTTGTCTTGTTTATGGTTAACAAACGCTCGATTTTGTCGCTTCACTCTTTCAAGCAGCGCATTCCCCTTTAGTCACTCCAAATTTTCGTCGGTGCATGCATCAACAAACTAAGTGTTTGTCTTCAATCACATTTTAGCGCACACTTCATAATGACTCATGGGATACCATAACACGTGAGGGGAAGGCTTACATTAGATCAGTTAATAAACGTTACTGGCTCTGGCTATGCTTAGTGAACCCAAATGACGTCAGTCTTGCTTATGTCTAACAAACGTTCATTCTCGTTCGCCTCATGAGTGGCAAATCAGTTTCAAAACCACAAGGAAACACGACACTTAAAATATTTTTTTCACTGTAAAACAGTTACAATAAAATATAATTTGAGAAAATTGTAAACGAATAAGCAAAAATTGCATGTCAGATGACGCAACTGGATTCCTAGCCAGCACCGCGGTCAAATATGAATGTATCGTACACTAATAAAAAAGTAGTGAAATCAAGTCATTAAAGGGTATGCAATTCCCGTGCAAAATTATCAGATCACTTAACTTCTGGGCTCCTTTTTAGGACTTATTACGTGTGGTTTTTCGTAAATACTTTTAGACCGAATTGGAAGCTACCGACCTAAAAGTACATCAACCGAAAGCTCAGGATAAACATAAATAATGGAGCAGTCGGTCGTCAAATTCGGTAAACTTGTGGCCAAGTTGCCAAAAACACAGTGTTTTCCAAAAATAACTTGACCTCAATAATGTGGTTGCCTGGACCTCAGCAAACGACCTACGACTCAATCCTGATAAATGCGTTGTGATGCACTTTGGTCACAATAATCCCTGCAATTCCTATCACATCCAACAAAAAATAATCTTTCCCAAGATCAACACCATGATCTTGGAATTCTTGTCGAAAACTCTCTTAAGTTTCACCATCATGCCATTTTCATCACAAACAAAGTTATCAGGAAAGCCCATTATATTCTGAAATCTTTCTCTAACCTTAGCTGTCAACTTTTGTTACCCTTTTTAATAACCTTTCTCCGACCTGTCCTTGAGTATTGTTCTCAAGTTGCGAGACCTTGTTATGACTCTTTCTTTTCCCGCATTGAGGCCTGCCATCGGCGTCTAACTAAGCTCTGTAGACCTCTATGTAACCTACCTTACCAGAACCGCCTTACCCACCTCCACCTATCTTCGGCTGTTTCTCGGCAGAGCCGTGGAGACGTCATACTTGCTTTCCAAATTCTTAACGGGCTCATTGATGTCATGCCTACCGATTTTTTCTGTCTTGCTCTTTCCAACACCAGGGGTCACAACCTGAGGCTCATTGGCAACCATTCTAAGCTAAACATCAGGCATCGCTTTTTCTCTGAAAGAGTCACGCCCCTTTGGAATTCTCTATAACCTTACGTCGTGGCTGCCACCAGTCTGAACTCTTTCAAAGCATGTTTTGACAAGGGTTCTTAAGGTGTTTTTTCTCTGTTTTTTTTTCTTTCTTTTTTTTCAGGGGGGGGGGGGGGGTTGGGCGCCATCGTTTTAGCCTTGGCTCGGCGCCGTCTACTATATTCTATATTCTATTCTATTCTAATAATAATAATAAAAACCTTTACCCAGCATAATTATTTTTGTACCTCCACCCCCTCCCCCTTCCTCTTCCCAAGCGATGACTACCAAAAAACCTTCTTTTCAGGGATTTCCAGCTATTATTTCAGCCAACAGCGTTGTTTGATTTTTTTTAATGTTGTGGTTAAGGCAATAGGGTGAGTGTATGGCTTCAAGGGCCTTTAGAACTCAAATAAAATTAACCTGAACCTGAATGTTGTCTTTTGTTGGTTACGAAAAAGTCGACTAATTCCTTGAGGCTCTGAAGAAGTAACCTGGGCAACCATTCGACTTGAGGCCACTGGCGGGATTGAGCAGCCCCGTGATCTGAGTGTACTAACTGTGGAGAGATATGGTCCGGGGTTTTCGTTTTCCCTGGGTGAAAAAACCCTGGGGTTGCAAAAAGGTGAGCTATGGTCAGGGGAAAAACAGAAGGGGAGGGAAAAGTCGAGGTGGTCGAACCCCGAGAATTTTGTGCTGAACCCTAGAGGAAATATAGAGTAGAAACCTCTAGGGAAAATATTCCACCCTCTAATATCCGAGGGGAAAATGATGTAGTGAGTCATGCATCCGAGGGTGTTTTAACCGAAACCCCAGGGGTTCCTTCACCTCGACTAGCACAAGAGCATAACTCACTACTTTTCACTTTTCAAAATCCCTGGGTATTTCCCCCAAACCCCCAGGGTTCGACCACCTCGGGTTTTGCTTTCCCCTGGGTTAATTTACCCCTTACCGTAAATCTTCACCGTAAATGTTGTCTTTCATTTGTTAGGAAGAAATCAACTACTTCCTTCAAGCACTGAAGAAGAAAAAGGAACAACCGTTTGACATGAAGTCATGGGTGGTAAAGGTTAGCCTCCTTACCCATTTTTTTTTAAATGTTTTTCTTGTTTGTTAGGAGGAAATCAACTATTTTCTGGAAGCTCTGAAAAAGGAAAAAGGGCAACCGTTTGATTTGAAGAGATTGCTGGGAATGAGCGTTGTCAACTTAATATGCAGCATGGAATTTGGCAACCGATTTGAATACGATGATGCCGAGTTTTTGCACCTACGAAGTTTGATCGCTGATCTAGGAAAGTTTATGAAAATGATAATGTTAAGACTAATGTTTCCTTGGATAAGATACATCCCGTTCTGGCGCTCCATTACCGGCTGGACGCAAGTTGTGTAAGTTCATTACATTATACTTAAAAACAAAACAAAAACTCATTTTTTACAATGTTGTACAGTTATCATATCAGAAGCCAAAACTGGTAAAAGTGGCCACCAAGTTCCGAATGGTTCGGCCCTTCAAAGGATTGATATCAACACACCAATACATTCGCCAAATTAATCGCACCGCTTAATAGTTCGAAGGTTAAATGAAAACTAGAACATTGCTACTTTCGGTAGCAAGGTTCAAGTTTTCATTTAACATCCAAAGTATTATTCGGTGC
>JAHWFP010063696.1:49835-63912 GCA_023313725.1 Lithobius niger
AAGTTCTTAATACGTGATTCTGGTTTTGACAGGTGCTATTTAGTGAAATTCTTAATACGTGATTCTGGTTTTGACAGGTACTATTTAGTGAAATTCTTAATTCGTGATTCTGGTTTTGACAAGCGCTAATTAGTGAAGTTCTTAATACGTTATTCTGGTTTTGACAAGCGCTAATTAGTTTTGACAATTTTATTCATTGCTTGACCAGTAAATAATTTGCTTACAAAGACGAGAGCCAGAGAACGTGGCCACTTCATTCTCCAGTATCCTTCCTTTCCCACCTCGAGAGTAAAAAGTGGCCTCGTCCGTCGAGAAGTGTGACGTCAATGCCTCTCCGTTGATGTAGCGTGGCAACGGCAAACAGACGCAGATTATAGCTTTCTTTTATCAACAAACAACGCCCACGGCCCATTCAACGAATTCGTTTGCAGGCTATCATAAACATGAACCTAATATGTATAACTTAGTAAACAATAGACAGGCCTAATTAAATACTAACGTGCCAACAATCGTTTTAAAATGGGCCTTGGAACTTTTCTCGTGGACCATGTGGACACCACGACGGTTATTCTCGGGTGTGTTGTTTTTCTCGTTGTTTGTTGGCTGAGGCAGCCGCGTGATTTGCCGCCCGGACCATGGGGTTTACCTATTGTTGGGATAATGCCATTTTTGATAGGTCAAAAGCAAGAAGACGTAACTGAAAATATGTGTAAAAAGTATGGACCTGTTGCAAGGTAGGCCAACTTTTTTTTCTTTTGCCACACACATTTTTTTTTCGATTTCGTAGCACGAAAACCGATAGTGATATAAATGACAACGGTAATTTACATCACCGATAGTGAACGGCATTACAATTACGTTCACTACCCCATGCGGCCATTTTACGAATTACATCTATGTTGCACAAGGCCAACCGAGATAGTAGCTGCATTCCTGCTCCACTCCATATCGGTCCGCAAATTACTTTTTTTTAACGGACCTTTCTTATCCGACGCGTCTGTCGGATCTCACTCGTTATTCGGTTCACGATTTTGGCCGGCCAGGTTACGGTTGCCCAGACAAATTTTTGTGCCCGGGTTTCTGATGTTATGTAATTAGCCGCAGCGAGTGCGTTTGGAAAAATACAAAAATTTGAAAAATCGCCATTTTCGTCGGATGCGGAAGGTACGTGCAAAAAAAAAAGTTATAAGCGAGCCGTCCAGTACCGCACGGCCTTAGAACCGAAGGGAATTGGTATCTGAACAAAGTGTATGTGAAAGAAGCCCTCTGTTTGCCAGATCTCGCAATTTAATCGTTATGCTTCGTTATTTTTCCTCTTTGTTTAAAATTAATAGGCAGCTGCGTAAATACGAATTTTTCCGCATACAGTTTCTTCGAATACTAGTAGTTCCCTACGCTTCTCAGGCTGTACGGTACTAGGCGACTCCTGGCGTGCGTGCCACTAACTAACACAATAAAAGCTGCAAGCTAACCTCCCTTATGGCGCGTTTACGCAACGACAGGTTTCTCGCTCACTAGCTTTTACTTGATCAATATCGATCAATATAGTAAATCTGGTGGCTGCTTCTTGCCTTTACCGGAGTATGAGGCTTTGGAGTTGTCTTAGCGTATTAGTAACCATGGCAACGACGCAGACACAAATCTTCTCGTGCCTCGTGACACGGCGTACGATGCTTGCAACATTTGAGCGTCGATTTATGACAACAAGAAAACAATTTTTACTGCAGTACAAGACGACGGACTGTTTTTTTATGCCGGCATTCGATGGTTTGTCTTCGATTCGATAGCCACGAAACGGACGCCATGTTGAATTTTGAATTGTCGCAGCGAGAAGCTATTTATTCTGCCGACGTTTGGCAATTGCTAGAAGTTGTACTTTAGGGAGAATAGCAAATTTTGGAAATAGCGTGAAATGACAACAATCTTGTTGCAATGTTTAAAATTAATGTAACACTTTGTTCTTTTTCCGTGTTGTTATGTATGACACATTTAATTTGTTGTTTGTTACCGCTTTCATTTAGTTGAAAGGGGAAACCTGATCGTGAATAAATAACGGTCGCTTTGCAAATAGCTTTCGGCGAGCGAGAAGGTTTCCTTGCGTAAACGCGCCCTTACAGTGAGAAAAGAACCCGGCTTCAATCCCAGTCTGCCTTGATGTAACATTAGTGTTGCAGTTACGTTGTATAGGTTTTTATGTAATAATAAAGGAAGGGTATAAAACGACAAGCACGTCAACACTTCAGTTATTTGCACCCGAATCTAAACAAAAATCTGACCTCATTTTCGCCAGTAAAACAGTACACAGATGAAAAGCTACAGACATAGCCAGTAAAAAAAACGTAGCAAGGAGGAGCTAAAAGTTGACAGCACTAAGCATGCAGATCTTGCTAAGGAAAAATAAATACAGAAGATGCGGCTAAAGACCCACAGGACTGGAAAAAAATCGGTTAAAAAGCCACAAAAAAAAAAAAAAAAACAATGCAAAGCTATGGGTATACTACCAAGGCAAACATCAGGCAAATCGATAGTTGTTCGTGGCCATAATTTAGTTTTTTGGGTGCCATTAGGCCGATGAAAATAAAAACCTTGTTTCTCATAAGTGTAACAAACCGAAAGTCGATGTGGGCGAGCGGCTTTTTATTTTTATTGTTTTATTGTTTTATTGTTTTATTTTTAACCTCTGAAAGTCTAATGCGGTGCGGCAATATTTATTTATTTATTTATTTACTAGAGGAACCCCGTGATATGCACGGGGCAGTCGCATTTCCCGGGACACATTTCCCGGGACATTCTCCCGGGACATTTTCCCGACGACTTGTCAGATTGATCGACCAATCATGCCTGGCTGCAGGTAGAGTGGGAGAGTGCATTTTCAATGCGGGCGCGAGGAGGGGAGAAGTGGTTTTCCTTTAGGCTTTCCTTTAGGCTTTCCTTTTAGCCGGCCTCCGATATTATTATAAAGATTTTTTTTTTTTGTGTGAAGCTTCCCTAAAAATGGGATAAAATAATGCGACAAACGCATATTTGAAACATGGTTTTCGGAAGGATGAAACATGACCCAATTCCCGAGGTTTTAACGTGTAAGCTGTGGGCCCACCATCAAATAAAATAGTGTATGCTAAAATAAATGAATAATGGTACTAAAAAAAAAAACCGATTCAAATTGCAAAATCAGTTCATTTTTATAGTTTGGTGTTTATTAAATTGAAAGATATGTTTCTTGCCTTCTTTGCATTGTTAAAAGTCAGTTAGAATAATATACAATTGAAACGTAAAATGAATACAAGAGTTCGCAATATTATTAGCCAATTCGCATTTATTAACAGTAAACCGTTAGTTTATTAGCTATAGACACGCACGTTTAATACCGAAGTAAAGGAGGAAAAAATTATAAATTTCACGATTTGACGCGCGCAATTTTCTATTTATTTATTTTTTTTTTTTCGTGGTCATCATGACTGGGCGATGAGAGAGCTCATCCTGGTTGCTGGCGGTTTTGGATCTGGTCGAACCCCTGGAAAAGACCCCTTGGTAAAGTCCCCGCCAGGACTGCTGGCCAGGGTATCGTGATAGGCTACCATGCACCTTCAGCGGCTATGGGAACTATTCTGGACATTCTTTCGGCCCTTGCGATGATCGGAGGTTACCTGGTTCGAATCCCCGGGTTGGCTCCTCCCTTTACCAGATATTTCTTCTTCTCAAAATGTTCAAAATTAATCTAGTTCAACCACTAGTTGCCTTGCATGTGGCCACTTGCAAGCAGATATGGTAAAACAACAATGAACCGAGGATGGAGTTTCTTTCTTCACACTTTTTACTCGCAAGCCTCACAGCAAATTTCGACTAGCTACTGATTTACCTAAAACACATTTTTTTTCGGAATGATCCTTTCTGAAAATAAGGTTAATGCGGAGGAGTCTTGTCTCTATTAGACCCTTGTCGCTAGTGTGTAGCCCGCCATGATAACCGATGACACCTATCCAGACAAAATATATATGAGCATGGCGACCACTAGACACTTGTTACTGTTTACGACTTACGTCTCTTGGCTGTTTTCAGCCGTCTGAGTGTAAATAAAAATGCGGCAGAAAAGACTGAAATTTGTTTGATTAGGAGACGTAGGTCGACTGACAAGTAACAACATAAAAGTAACCGTTATTGACACAACTTACCGTTTTCTTGTTGAAAAAACTACGCTAATAACATAGATTTTACCATAATCACGACACACACTAGTGTGTCGCCCGTTAAGATAAACGATAACACCTATCCAGGTAAAATATACAGGGTGGTCCAAAAGTCCGTGGTACTCCACCAAAAGCCCTATAGAATTGGAATTAGGCACCTGACTCGTAGGACTTTGGTTTGTCCCTAAGATGGGGGCCACCCACTGAGCTTGTGTTGGGGCGCCCTGCCCCCCTCAACCCCCAGATACAAAATTTAACTTTTTTCCTGTGAGAAATAGTCGTTTGGTTCCAGTTGGGGAATATGCGCATGGCCCAGACAACGTGATAGCCGAAAACAGCATGCTTATTGTATAAACGGGATGCGTTTTATTACATCTTCAATGTAGCCCCCACGCCCAAATGAGTGCTTCCCGTATAGTTTCCTGCACCGTGCAGGGAAGCCTCATGTGAGCGTGGGGGCTACATTGAAGATGATAAAACGAATCCCGTTTAGCCAATTAGCACGCCGTTTTCGGCTATCATGTTGTCTGGACCATGCGCATATTTCCCCGATTGGGACCAAACTTCTATTTCTCACAGGAAAAAAAGTTAAATTTTATATCTGGGGGTTGAGGGGGGCAGGGCGCCCTAACGTCCTATGAGTCAGGCGCCTCCCAAATGACCGTCCTGAGCCATACTACAGAGACTACAATTGTTCCAGATGTTTGAATTGGGGCCTGGCCACCGTACGATTTCATTTAATATTCTGGTTTCCGTATCACACATTAGTTGGACGTTGATTGAGAAGGTTCAATACCTGTTTCGGAACGCCTCGGCTTGTGGACCAGAGGAGCATTATATTGGCACGTGCATACAGTCGGTCACTCCGGTCAGTGCGCATTTATGCAGTGACTCGCATTTGCATTCTCGCAGCTAGAAGCTAGAAATCATCTCAAAACTCCAACATGGCGGCGGTCAGTATTTTAGTTAAGAAGCCACTGAGAAAATCGTTTCGTCAGCAGGAATTCTTTATCTTATTGTCACAGATTATAAGACTGTAAGCATTTACTTAAACGATGTCGGATTTAACTAATCCAGGTAGCGTTGTTACCATGGCAACGACACATCTGCCATCGCGATTAAATTCTAGCTGCGAGAATGCAAAGACGAATCTTGGCGTAAACGCACCCTCACTCCTGGAAAACGAGCAGCCGGATAAAACTTTTGCTTAAACTTGGCCTTGTTCTTCAACGCCGGTATGAAAACGTACAAACTGTCGTCGTAAACGAGCAAGTGCTGCCACAAAACGATAAAAGACCTTCCCAGCAACAGTTCGATGAATGTTAATAAGATCGCCACCAACACGTTGAAATGTTCCGATTCTCAATATTCTAAGCACATAGCACTGCCAGTTCAGGTGAAACAGCCATATTACGGTGCCTCAGATGTAGTCCAACCAAACCAACAAAGACCCAAGCACAGTCCCTTCAAAATGCAATTCGCTTGGCGAACACGCTTTCTTAACATTGAACCGCAGTCGCACAATGCGTCGCTGTGGACAGGGCCGGATTTGGGCTGTTGCCGAATGTAGGCCCTATCATATATTGCTGCTCTTAAAAGCCCCCAAACCCCCCCCCCCCCCCCAACCTTTCTTAATTTTTATATTTTTATATTCTTTTACGATCCACGGAAAATTGGCAAGGCAGTATAACTTGGTTACTAAAGCAAAGTAATTAAAAATAACCTGTTTCCGTTGCTTTTTGGACTTAAAATTTTGCAAGCATACCAGAACGAAGAATTAAAGAGAGATATACAGATGGAGGGGTGTTAGTGGTACTGCTTTCCAAATGATTATATTGTTGGATGGCGCTAGAAAAACTCCCGTCAGCTGATCTCAAGCAGAAATCAAGCAGAAATAAAGCAGAAATCAAGCAGAAATCAAGCAGAAATCCGGCTCTGGCTGTGGACCTTGTTCGTGTTCGACAATTACATCTAACAGTCCGACATCTTGTAAATTGTCAACAACATTGATGACCTCTGTATTCTAACGTTCTGTCATGAGTGGGAAAACACGGGATCCTACCTTCTTTCAGTACAGCTGAAACCACAAGGAGTACAGAACAAATTGTAACAAACATGATACGAAAATTAAAGTAGATGGGCACATCATGTCACATAACATACTAAACATACGTGTACAAAAATTAGTTATATTAATCTGTTAAAACATGTCAACTTACGTGGTCACTTCAAAAACCTAAACCATGCACTTCACATTTACGAACTGAAAATATGTGTCCCTTTTAGAGAATGAGAAAATGATCATCTCCTACCAAGCAATTCAAACGATATCACTTCCGACATTGACCTGACAACAACACTGACCTTTAACCACAGTGACACTTGAGTTGATCTAGTGAGGAAATGTAACCCTAAAATCACACTTCATTCCAATACTCACTATCATACAGTGAAGCATCGTTTTCGAAAGACGTGCTTAACCTCAACTTAATACATGGTGTGCCTGGGCCTACGTTTTAGCCTTAATCCTAGGGCTAAAATGTTCACTAACACGAGGATTATCGCTAAACCTGATATGAAATCACCGGTTTGTTCGGCTTGGGACTAATTGCTCCGTATTAAGTCAGGCTTTAGCTTTGGGCTACACATTCCATGGCCCTCAACTTACTTCGCTTTGGAAATCACCAGATATTCGTGATATCGAACTTCTCAAGATTAACTGTCGACCTCATCTGGAAATCCTCGTTGTCTGGCACGGGTTGTAAGGGTCATTCACTGCTCGCCAGCGAGGATTAAGCCCCAAGTTGCGGATGGCCATTACCCTTTAAAGGAAGAATGATATGTCAGCCTGCTGCTAAGCGCCATAAGCGCCGGTGCACACGTGCGGCACCGCATTTGCGGTCGACGCTGCGGTACTGCACTTTCAGTTTGGTTTACGTGACATCTGTTGGGTACTGCACACGTACCAGCGTCGACGTTGCGTTACCGCCCGCCGCTCGTGCCACATCGGTACCACATCGTTAAAAAACGCAATTGCGTCTCTGAGTACCTTGGGTGACTTGAGCGGTGCACACGTCCGCCGTTTACCGCAAAAGAGTTACGAAAATGGCGTCCAATTTCCAAGAAATAGACGTGGAATTGTTTATTGGGGGAGTAAAGAACTATCCTGAAATATGAAATGTTGCTGCAGAAATGATTGAAGACTCATTGGGAAGTAATTAAAGAACTTACCCGAATTTTTTAGTTAGTCTGCAAAGGATGTGTAACATAAGATGTACCAGGGGAATATGTTATACATCCTTTGCAGACTAACTAGAAAATTCGGTTAAGTTCTTTAAATACTTCCCAATGAGTACATTGATGTACTAATTTAAGTTGTACCAGGGGAATAAATTAGTAGGCCTACATCAATGTACCAAAATTCGTCGAATTGGTTTTAAAATATATTTTTTGTTCACGAGGTAGGCGAAAAAAGCAATATCGTCTCATTGGTTTCAAACTATAATTTTTTGTAAGCGAGGTTAAGGAACCGATCGCGCACATACGTCACTGAAGCGGCACCGCACCGTCAACGCCCGTTAATAAAACTCACGTGTGCATTGATTGGCTGCGTCACCGCAGCGGCGCCGCAGCGTCGACGCGCGTCCAAAAAACACACGCGTGTGCACCGGCGCTAAGCTTCCTACATACAACAGTTGAAGAGTTTTATGACTTTGGGGTTTTTACGCACGTTATTGTCCGAACATTGTTGCTTGTCTTAAAAAGTGGGCATGTCACAGCTATAGCGAACACTTTGAGAGTAGGTGTTACTGCTCGATGACGCAAAGTGTAGATAATTAATGTTCCTTATCAGTGCCACTAGGTGTAAGGCACGTTTCCCCTATGCCAAATGATAAGTCTCTTTCTGGTTGGCTTCATGGCATGTGCACTGTACAGCCAACATTTTGGTTTGAGTCAAGCTGAACTCTACGTAATAAAATTCAGAAAGTATCAAAACCCAATAACGACAAGCCTTTGAGACGCTACACGACGTGGTCCAACCACAAATGACGTCACGAAGAGATAAGTGGGGGAAGGGGGAATATGGTGAATTTGGCAGTTTTGGACGAGGGGAGAGGGGTGTGTCACACAATTTGTGATGTTTTTAACAGCATGAACCACTTACGTAAAATATTAATTAAAAAAAAATTGTTGCTAGAATCTTTTCTTATTTTTACAACTCGCGTAAAAAAGTGTAGAGAAGTATCAATTTTCACGAAATTATTTCCTCGTTTATGTGTGACAGACGGGGAGGGTGGTAGAAAGGTCGAAGTTTGCGACATCATTTTCCAGTGGCAGGAGATGCAGAAGTTTGGACAGACTGTGACAAGTAAGGGGAAGGTTGACGTAGTCCAAAAAATGTGCGTGTCATAATTTACGAACGACTGGCTGAGAGAGTAATACTGATTTCACACTACTAAATTCGTCTCGCGCTCGGCGCGCGCTCACCATTTCACACTACTAAATTCGTCTCGCGTCAGCGCGCGCCGGCCGCTTATTTGCGAGCCAACTTGGCGCTACAGCAAAGCGTGTTGGCACGCGCCAGAGGATTATCCCCGCGTATTATCTGTCTACCTGCTCAAAAGACCTTTCTTCCTCGTGCTGTTCCCCTTCTCACTGCTATTGTTGTGGGATAAGGACTGCACGAGTCACCCCTCCGCTAGACGCAGAAAACACGGCCGCTACGAATTTTTAAATGTGAAATCCGAAACGAGCCGCCCAGGGGCGAGTTGCTCGTCAAACACGAACGTCGAATATGACGCAATTTTAACTGAACTGAATCGATGGCCACGTCGTGTGCAAACACGGCAACTATTACGTCACAATCGCGTCATATTCGACGTTCGTGTTTGACGAGCAACTCGCCCAGGGCTGGCTGTCATCCGGCGCGTCCGGGCGCGAGACGAATTTAATAGTGTGAAATCAGTATAAGAAACAAAACTGCCCGGACAGGGACTCGAATCAAGGAACCAAAGGTTATTCCATTAGTAATTTCGTTTGTTTACCTTGTGCGTGTTTTGACTAGTTGAAACTCGAAGCCAACTAACTTATAATAAGATGAGATGCTGTTGTTTTGCGCTTCCTACTTTCACCAAGTATTGCTTCATATTCTTCGATTTGTGTTTTTATTTTATTTATATTTTTTTGTTTTATCCATTTCAATTTAGATACAGCGTGGGAGGCATGGAATTTACGCTTTTCGGGAATTATGATGCAATAAAAGAATCTTTTATCAAGCAGGGAGATAATTTTGCTGGAAAACCCCAAGAAGAAGGTTTCAAAATAATTGAAAGTGACTCAGGTACGTAGCGTAAAAAGAAAAGAAACAAATTCGGCCAAAGATGGTGATCGTGATCGTATTGTTCACGGGATTTTTTTCACTGCTTGTTTTGTTCAAAAATGAAGTAAATTAATGATGTTGGAAATGATTTCTGAAGAAATAAAAAATGGATGAAACCAAAAGCACTAGTATGTAAAAATTAAATTAAAAAAACATGAAGAAAAAAACCACTGGATATTTCGCTCGCAATAGAGCATTGACACGACGTAGTATTATTGTATATACCTCTATGCTGGAGCCTTAATGGGTTAGCTGCAAGGGGCACTGTAGAGAGAAACAGAAGGGCGTCACACTGAAGCCGATGCTGTGAAGAGTGATTTTTTAGACCTAAAACGCGCGATTTTTGTTGTTGGAGAAAACAACGTTATTTTACGCCTAAGAAATCCGCTCTTCCGTTGTTTTTTCCCTCCATTTTTATGTAGTGCACCTTGTAGTTATGCCCTCCAAAACCCATACTTGGAGCCAATATGGCGGCAAATGTCACTGCTCTATAGGGCCAACTTTTTCAAATGGACGAGAAAATTCTTCAAAGTATGCAACAGCGTGTGTTTCACGTATTTAAAACTAAAACTATTTCTCATAGCAGGGCCGCTTAGATGTTCGCCCGGGTCTAGGGCCAGCATTCATCCAGCTGGGTCCCACCACCAAGCGCCCCCCTTGTTGCATAAAAAAAACTTCTCAAAAATGGATTTCCTGAAGGTCCTAAATTTTTCCTAGAATTTTATTCCTAAAAGTTAGAAAAATATCAGAAATGTACGAAAATATTCCTGAAATGTCCTAAAAATTTAGAAAATGTCTTAAAACTTAGCGTAAATTTCCTAATTTTTTTTCCAAAGCCAATTAGGAAGTAATACGTGTTAAAAAGCATTTTTAAAAAGGATTTTTAACAAAAAAAACCTTTATCGCTGTGCAGTTGCAATTCGTTTATTTTGGGAGGGCAAGTAAAACAACAAAATCACTCACGCCATCTTGAAACGATTATTAAGATGGCGACTTTTTTTTTTATTCCCCCCCCCCAATTTGTTTTTTTTTTTTTAGCTCGTAAATAGTTTTGCATTGTATCTTCATGCATGTTATATGCCTCGTATTTGTGTATTTTTGTTGTAAATAGATGAAAAAGACCACAAAGTGTTGATATTGGCCGAAAATTAAACTTTGTGTTGATTTTATGCACTTGCGGCTCTATTGTTCTGTCAGGGAACAACTCATTTCAGTTTATGTAACTCCTCCACGTATTTATTGTAGGGTTACCCTAACTACGCCCTTGTGAGGGAAAGATAGGGGTTACTAATTTCTTTAATTTTTTTTTTAAATTCATTTCTTTGAGCCTTAAGTCTGCCGAAGCAACTTAATGCTTGTATGGCTGAACCGGCTAAATTTTGAACATTACTAGACTTTTAGAGAAGAAGAAATATCTGGTAAAGGGAGGTGCCAATCCGGGGATTCGATCCGGGAAACCTCCGATCATCGTAAAGGTCGAAAGATTGTCCAGAATTGGCCAGAATAGTTCCCATAGCCACTAAAGATTTAAAATGTACGACCATATTTAACGATATAACGAAAATACACCGTAAATGTTACAAGTAAAAAAAATTACGATGTATTTTCGTAATACGGTTATATATGGTCGTAAATTTTAAATCTTTTATGTCAATTTACGTGTTTTCGCGTACGCAGAAATCAAATTAGCAGCCAAATTTACAAAAAATAAACATTTTCTAGTTATTAACTTCCAACATTTCATTTGTCAGTCATTTTTATTTTTTATTTCCTTAATTACTTCCTCCTCCTTACTCGAGTACACCTCATTCTTTTTCTCCCTCCCCTATTTAATCCTATTGGTATGAGAGCTTATTAGTGGCCCCTATCTTACCCTCACAAGAGTACATAGTTAAGGTAACGCTACCACACTTCTCTTGCCGGTTTTATCGGTTATACAGATTAGCGTCTATTGTACGAAACGGAACAATTTCGTTCACAATTTTTTTGTTTGACAATTTCCTTTTTGCTCGCAAATTCTACATGAATTACAGCTATTACCTTGGCTCTGGAGGTAACGTAAATACACACACAGGCACACCAGAATAAAACTGTAAAATTTTCTTATTGTTGGCATGAACATTAAAACGTTTTCTTTCACTAACAGCTCAATGTATGTTTTATAGGAATAGGATTTATGGAAGGTGATGCTTGGAAAGAACACCGTCGATTTATACTCTCCACCTTTCGTGATTTTGGAATGGGAAAACTAAGCCTGGAACCGAGAATAACGGTAATTTGATTTATTTTGCTACCCTGTTTAGGGGTCGGACGAAAATTCGAATATTCGTTCGTTAAGAGGATATTCGAATAGATATACTGTATTCAAATATTCGTACAAAAAAAAGTTCTACGTAATTTTACGTTATTTATTTTTCAGTTGCTTTTTAAGTTTTCTTGTGGGCCTCTCGAGTCCCAGTCAGTCCACACTATGTTTTTTTCCCTTCTCCCCCAACCAACTTGGGGGCGAGGGATAATCGTCTAACTGGAAAATCTTATAATTGGAAGAACGTATAACGGAAAACAGTATAACGGAATATCATCTAACAGGAAATTCGTATTATGGAAAAGCGTCTAACTGGAAATTCGTATAATGGAAAATCGTCTAATATCCCTGCCTCGCTCGCGCTGCCGCGCTCGCTGCGGCTATACACATAACATCAGAAACCACAGTTAGACGTTAATCGAGTTAGACGTTTATCCATTATACGATATTCCGTTTAGATGCTTTTCCAGATTTTTTATTTAGGCAGATTTTAGACAATTATTCCATTAGACGATTTTCCAGTTAGACGTTCGTTCGACGCCCCCCAATTTGTAATGAAAATTATCCAAGCATTTTGGATTGTTCACTTGCAAGTGGAGAGAGGGGAGGGGGAGGTTGGATTACGGACGCGTGCAGCATTTTGTCGTAAAACATGTATGAATTAAAGAATGAGAAAGTCAACCAGGCCAGGTAGCCAGTTGACAGATGACGTCAATTTCAGTATCAGTATGTCAAAGCGGTGGATTACGACCATTCCGTACTGTAGTTGGCAATTTATCTTTTTGTGTTATGTATGAGTTCCAAGTTGCCTTGCCTAGTAGATTAAATGACCTGTTGTTATACCTATTGCCATGAATTTATAGGGTTTGGGAGGAGAATTTGTGACTGAGACCCTCTGCTGAAACGTCTTAGATTCATTCAATTAGTTTCGTCTGAGTTTATAGAGGGCGCCACGAGTTTTATGTGGGGATTTCTATTCAGTTTTCAGCCTGAAATTAACTGAACATAAACGAAACTAGCTTGTCATTTAATTATTATTTAGTTTAGCTTAGTTGTCATTTAGTTTACTTTAGAGCTGGACTGAAAAATGAGCAAAAATTACCAGATGGAAAACGTGGCGCCCTCTGAAAACTCTGATGGCACTAATTGGAATGGATCTAGGACTTTTCAATAGTGAATTTTTAAAGTTAAACAAATTCTCCTCCCAACCCTATTAATTCATGCTATTGCGTATGCCTTGCTTTGGCAATAGCCTAAATAAAACTTAGGTATTTAATGTAAAACCGATAAATTTTTTGGGGGGGGGAGGGGGGGGTCGGGCTTAACCCCGTAAAAAAATTTTGAACGAATATTCGAATATTGTTTTTGCGAATATTCGAATATGGTTTTTCCCTATTCGTCCGACCCCTAACGCTGTTAAACATTTCAGTTATTTAACTGTTCAGTCACCGGTCAGATTTAACATCACAGTTCTCTGTAACTTTCTTCCTAAAATTAAAACACAACATTTTAGCAACTTAGGTGATGGGCGTGAGAGAAATGACTCCTGTATGCCATGAAAGGAAAATTCAAGGGTCTTCAGGTAAATGTAAATTGAGTGCATGGGTCAACCTTTTTAGTTTTTCAAAACTGTTTTCGAATGTTTTTTTTTCCGATAACTTCACCAAATATTTACCGATGTGGACGTTCGAGTACACCATTTTAACTGGTTTTTATGAGTTTAGATTGATAGTTCATAATCTCGAATCGTTCTCAAGTTATTTAGCGAAAATCACAAATAACCTCTAGAATGAAACGAAGGAACAAGGAAGTAGGGAACTTTGCACGGAAATTGTGTCTCCTTTAATCAATAATTGATTCCCCTCTTTGCACTCTTCCTTCATGTCCGACACACATCTGTTATGTATGTAAACACAGGTACTTGCTCGTACTTCAAGGAAACAATAGCCCCATTATCTGATTTGCTAGTGCTGCGTTTTGTTTAGGAAGAAATCAACTACTTCATTGAATCTCTGAAAAAAGGAAAGGGGGAAATCTTTTGACTTGAAGGCATTGCTACGAATGAACAGCCCTATGATCTGATCTGCTAGTGCTGCGTTTTGTTTAGGAAGAAATCAACTACTTCGTTGAATCTCTGAAAAAAGGAAAGGGGGAAATCTTTTGACTTGAAGGCATTGCTACGAATGAACAGCCCTATGATCTGAT
>JAHWFP010063696.1:75026-97769 GCA_023313725.1 Lithobius niger
AAGGGTATGGTTATATGCTTTCATTTAATATATCTTTCTTGCAACTTTCAGCAACTTAGAAACCACCACGGTCATGGGTTACCGCATACCGAAAAGGAGCCTTGCAAATTGCAGCTTATATAATGTTCATCACGATAAAACTCTATGGAAAGACCCTAAAGTATTTAAACCAGAAAGATTTCTTGATGACAAAGGGAAACTTCAGAAGCCAGAACATTTCTTGGCATTTGGAGCAGGTAAGGAAAACCTTCGTATAGAGCAGTGACACGACGTAGTATTATTGTATATAACTCTATGACGGAGCCTTAATGGGTTAGCTGCAAGGGGCACTGCAGAGAGAAACAGAAGGGCATCATACTGAAACCAATGCTAGGAAGATGATTTCTTTGACCTAAAACGCGCGATTTTTGTTGTTGGAGAAAACAACGTTATTTTAAGCCTAAGAAATCCACTCTTCCGTTGTTTCTCCCTCCATTTTTATGTAGTGCACCTTGTAGTTACGCCCTCTAAAACCCATACTGGTGCCAATTTGGTACCAATATGGCGGCAAATGTCACTGCTCTATAGCTCAAGTTGCTCTTTTCCTTTAAACCAAACATTGCCTTTGATACAGTTTTGCTACACTCAGTCAAACGTACGTTGTTATGTTATTTGTAACATATTCATTGAACCCAAGTCAGCTGAAGTAAACCGCCAGATACAGATGCTCAGTTTGGAACCTTATGCGCATTTCAGAAGGGAGTGGATAAAAAGCTAGAGAGTGGATGGCAAATCGAAAAATTAGAACCGGTGAATTCTGGTCTTTGTTTGGCTAAAAGAATGTCCAGATTAGACCCCATAATCGCTGAAGGAGTCAGGGAATGGATGGCAAATCGGGGAATTTGGCCATTTTGTATAGGCCAAACGATTCGGTTGTTGGCATTAAAATGTTTAATGAAGTGAAATAGGTATGACGGGACTCCAAATTCTGAATTTCGTTGGTCTACGGCAATTCTGCGGGAAATTATGGAGTTCCATGTATGACGTTATCAAAGAAGTTCATGCTGAGGCTTGTAGTATAAAGATCGTAGTGTTGATTATTCATTATATTTATTAGAATACACAGTAAAAAGAGTTTGTTTTACGTTGAAAAGGTGCATTAAACGTGGATATTGCTCACGTTGCTCGTTCAATCCACATACCCCCTGATTCAAAAACGCGAATGCTTCACAACCTTTAAAAACTGCAGGTCTACCACTTCCGTTCGTTCAGCCAGTTGAAGCCAACTAAATTTTGAGATCTACATTCATATCGTGTTACTCATACTAAGTACAATGGAAAATATATCATCATTTCAGGTTGGTTTTTGTTTTCAACACGGGTATCTTTCTGATTAGTTTGTCTGAAAGAAACAAGTTTTCAGATCAGTTTTTTGTTTATTTAAGGGTAAAAAAATCAAGTTACAGTGATGAAAACAGGTATAATATAAGCATGATTTAGGTATCTTTGATTTTGGGTGCTACTGTCACCATTATAAGTGTACTACTTCAACAGGAGTAGGCGACCAAACACACATGCACACACACAAACGTTTTATTGCGCGCGCGGCGTATCTTCAGTCCTGCAGGTGTTTTACGATCGGCTACGTGTTCCTGGAGAGGGTAGCTTTAATTGACGGCCGCCATTGTTTTTGTAACTATTTTGGATATCAGCAAGGCACTCTGCCACCAAAAACATACAATGAATTATTTGTGTTCATTCTGGGGAGAACTCAAGATACGCCACGGACACTATAGTGATGTAGATAATAAAGAAATAATGCTATTGTGTGCGCGGTGTAACTTGAGTCCTGCAAGTATTTTGTAAGCGGCTACGTCTTCTTGGATGGGGTGGCTTTAATCGATGGCCGCCATTGTTTTTGTAACTATCTTGGATATCAACAAGGCACTCTGCTACTGAAAACGTACAATCGATTATCTGTGTTCGTTCTGTGGAGCACTCAAGATAGGCCGCGGACACTATAGAACCACAAAACATAAAATTTAAATAAATTCACTAAAAATACGATAATAGTATTACGAAATGACATAAAAATAAAATAGTGCAAATGACGCTATGCTTGCAGAGGGAGTAAAGGCGAATAAACACATGGAAGACAGTAACTCGACCATCAACAAGGTTTATTGGAACCAGGCCTGCCATTGCGGATTACCTGTGTCTCTCCCAAGAAGAGTACAAGTAACATAATCAACTTAAAAGCCATCGCCCAACTCACGATAAAGGCAACAATAACACTTCCCTTAACAACAATAAAAATGTAGTGCAATGTAGTGGCTACCACACGTGCTTAATAAACATCCCAACATTCCAGACTTATAAAACACACAACATTATGTGCAAATTGTAGCATACTTGAACTATTGAAACTTGACATTAAACAAAATGACACTAACAGCGAAAAACAATTCACCCTGAAAGTTAGGAGGGGCACAATAAACATAACATTAATTTGTGGCAGACAACCTAAATACCTTCACCTCCAAAACTATCCACAAGCGTAACAGATTAAGGACGGGAAAGCCAAAGGCTCACAAGATATAACTAAATACAGATGCAAACCTATTTACGTTGCCTTTTGGACTATATGTCCGACTGCCTAAGTGGAGAATCGAACCCAGGACCTTCGAAATCAAACACCAAGGTCCTACCGCTGAGCCAGACTGACACGGCTGTGTCAGTCTGGCTTTTTTTTTTTTTTTTTTTTTTTTTTTCAAAGGTGTTGGGTTGGGTTCCCTTCTCATGCCGTTTGACATATAAGTCCAAAAGGCAACGTAAATAGGTTTGCATCTGTATTTAGCGTAACAGATAGTAGTTGCAACAGTCTATGATGCGAGTTAACTTTTCCCACCTTTTTTTCCAGGAAAGAGAACTTGCATTGGAGAATCCCTGGCTAGAATGGAACTCTTCTTGTACGTGACTTCTTTGCTGCAACGATTTGACTTTCACGTTCCGGATGGTGAAGAAATTTCTGTTGAAGCAACGATGACGTTCATTCGAATGCCCAAGCCTTTCAAATTGTGTTATACTCCAAGAAACCTGTAATAGGATTTTTACTTGCTTTGCACGTAAGCACTTTAATCGTATATGTGAACCTGTTGACTTGAACTGTTTCAGAACATAAAAGAGTGTTCCAGCCAGAAGCCTTAGAACCGGAGAGGTATCACAAAGTGGATTGCCAGGGTACTTCAGACAAACTTGGATTGACAGGAAAAATAGACAAAAAAACAATCGTGGCTACACACATGCTAGTTAGCTACAATGTTTGAGAAGTGTACAAAGGACGAGTAGACGAGTAAAAACTTGGATTGTAGTCCTCCCTATAGTCTGTTCCACATTATGTTTGCAGGAAACTGACTACATGACGCCACGTTTCCTTCTACTAAGAGTGCAAAAAAACATGTGGATATCACACTTGGAGACTCTACACAGTTACTGTAAGCCTACGAGTGGGACATTTACGTGTTTTTGCAGTCGTAGTGCAAGGAAATGTGGCGTCATATAGTCAGTTTTCTGCAAACATAATGTGGAACAGACTATAGTGGTATACGATTCTGTTACAAAGCACAATATTAGAAATGTAGATAGTAATTCTTAGTAATGTAGTTAGTTGTTAGCAAAACTGTAAGTTGAGAATAAAATTATGAACGATGCGTGACGAGTGGCTCATTCAGAATTCTTGGCTACCCTGTTAAAAAGTTGATGAATCAGGATTTAATATCAATGATATTCAATATATAAACATACACAGTTCGCTGTAAATCATAATATCAAAGCTAATTTGTAAATAAGCCATCAGCAAAAATCATGCACTACAAATAACGAATACAATAAGCTTGCTTTCAATCGCCATGCACTATTATCGGCTTAAAACCTGGATCTCCCATAACGTCACGTGAACTTTTGGAACCGCCCCAGGGAGGAAAAGACTTGTGTCCAAGCCCTATCGTGTTCCCCCTGCCATTTGTCACCCATCGTCATGCAGGGAAATCAGCGTCTCGTCGCCCTAAGTCTACCACTGCGTAGTGAGTAACGTGAGAAATATTACCCGACGACAGTTATGTTTGTATTGTGTATCCTATTTAATTATGAATACATTAAGGTTAAATAAAACATTGAACGCTTTTCAAATTTAGGTTCATTAAATAAAAATGTCTTATTTTAAAAACACTCGCAAGTAATGCAACAAGTGAGCCTGTTATATTTAAGATGTATTTGTTTAAAATCGACCTGTAATGAAATGTTGGTTGTTTTCATCATCGCGAATTTCGTTTATTGATGTGACCACGTCTCACATAATTGCTTATAACCACTGGATTAGCTTACAGATAGGAGGAGTACGAATATATTATATCTGTATCTATGATAGACACCTCGTGCGTGTAGCAGTAGCATTCGACGTGAAGCACGTGTTGCAACCATTTACTACAGCAAGTACTTTTCGTCTTTAGTGATTGAAAATTTTAGCGGTATAGTTCCTACAATAATAGTAGTATTACTGTCATCCACTGATTAAATTACACGGATGGACATTTACCCAAATGTAAGACTAGCTCAAACTTTGACGAAATTTCTACCAGTGAGCGTTTGTTTACATTAGCACTTAATGGTAGATTCATATTTTTGTCCAGGTGTTTGCTGCGGACCGGCGCCCGACCATTTGCAGACTGGACACGGTCCATGGACCTGCACACTTTGAGAACCACTGATGTAGCAGATGACACTTCCCCTAACAGATGAATGTTACGTCATAGAAAACGGACGTCAGCCTCACATGAACATGAAGTGAGGCTCACAGGAACTGGAAGTGATGTCGTAGGGGAGGGGAGTAGATGACGTAATAGGATTAGCCTTATCTTGTCACTTACCTTGCTGATAGCGGCTTCCTTTGTAGTAGTCAAGAGGTGGCCTTCTCTATCACAATTAGGTTATTATTGTCAGACCCTCGGCTGTGCCCTACGCATTGCATGTGCTATTTACCGAATGGCTGCCACCGAGTTCACTTTGTAAATAACTGGCCGTAACTCAGGAACCATTGGTCCTAGAGAGAACAGCTCTGGATTTGGCTATCGACCACCAGAAAGGAATTCGTAGGAGAGCCCAGTCTCCGTTAACAAACTGTACGTGGCTTTGCCTCCCTATGGGCGGTAAAAGTGTAGGGTTAAAGAAGCCGAACATTTCCTTCTTACAGTTCATAGTGCGCGCGTAGGACAGACATTAGCCAAGAGGTTGATTTATAAACATTACTACTGCCAATTTTACGGACACACTCATTCATACATACACTCACACATCTATACACATACTGGATAGGGAGGGGTGGGATGGGATGGGATCAGATAAGAGAACGGTCGCCTTTCCACCTTGGTTGGACCTGCCAGAAACCGAAGTCCCAGATAGCATAGCCAACCGTACCTTGTAGATAATGGGGAGGATCTAGGACTTCTTCGCAGCATACTGTTCCCGTCTCCTTTTGTTAGCCTCCGCCTTCTCTCCCTCCATCATTTCCGCTTCCGTGCTGTCTCGACTACTTTATCTTCTCTCGTTTTTCCTCCCGACACATGATACTGTTGTCGATCCTGCTTTTGCCTCCGTTCTTTCTGCTCCTCATTAATTTCTTCACGCTTCTTCCGTTTTTGCTCTGCATCCATCTCTCTCCTCAGCTGCTTCTGCTCCTTACCATGGAGGCGTACCTCTCCCGCTCGGCAGCTGTCTTTCTCAGTCTATCAGCCTCTCTTCTTTTTCCCCGCTTTTCCGACTTAACCATCCGTTGCACCTCTCGACGGGACGGGACACCTTCCATTCTTGCTTACTCGTTCGCCTCCTCGTTATCCAACACTTCCCCTTAACGGTCTTGCCTCTCCACCTCCTCCAGATCACTTTCGAGGTCCACATCGGAGTCGAAGTCGTCGTCCTCTTCCTCCCCTCCTCCATTATCGGAAGTACAGTAGTGTCCGTGAGCGTAAGTATGTTCTCTGTCTTCTAGAATGAACCGTTTGTCATCGTAAGGACTGAGGAGGGACTTTGATACTACATCGGTCGTGAGTTGATGTTTGCGGCTTCGTATCATAGTCCATGAACCCTTATCGACGACGTGCTGTTCAAAACAACGCTTGTAGTCCTCGTGTCCGAGATGCTTCTTGACGAAGGTCTAGTAGGTTCCTTTCGCCATATGCTTCTCCTTGTTTGTGGTGATGTACGAGTACATCTTTGACCTAAGGCCTACAAACTCCTTCATTGGAATGCCTTCGAGTTCGTCTTTAAATTTACCGAGAACCTGCTTGTTCTCCGAGCTGAAGAGAGAATGGTCCCGATCGTAGTTCGACGTGCCGAACGACTCGCTATGATCCTCGGCCATGTCCGCATATACATCTTCCATCTCGATGGAGTAGAACAGGCTGTCCGTGTCAGTGAATAAAAATAATGCCTCTTCCCCGTACCTCGGTTTGACGTAACCGTAGTGGAACTGGTACATCAACAATTTTCAAAGCTCCAAGATGGAGAAACTGGAGTAGATTGGTAAGTCGCAATCGATGGTGCGTGCTTTGAGAATTACGGCTACGAGGTGATCGTTGAAGATTTGAAATGAATCTGCGTGTGGAAGGGAGGTGTATTTCGCCGACTTTTCTAATTTGTTGGTGAGTTTTACAGACAGCCTGTTCTGCTTCTGTTCGAGCGTCTTGCCAAAGACTGAATTATTTGCCAGCTTGTAAAGGTACTTCTCGAAGTCGTTTGCATCTGCCTATCTTCGTGCGGTGTTGCCCTCGATGTAAGGCTTCAGCCACACCTTTTGTCTGAAGCACAGGATGCGGTGGAGAATCATAACTTGCTGCAGGTAAAATTTTAAATTTCTAAGGTGAACGACGTATTTTCGTTTGTTCAAAAGGTTGGAAGTCAGCTAGGTGGTAGACTTGATGGCGTGTCCGATTTCTTCGGCTATCCTTTGGAGAACGGAGAAACCATCGAAGGATCGATCGTTATTTGTTTATTAATATCTAAAACAAAACCCACAAGGGTGAAAGAACCCGCCAAGTTTCAGCCAATCAAAGTAGTGATATCAGAGTCAAACACGCTGCCACCAAGTTACTACATTAGTTGCCAAGCTAAGCCCACCGAGTATTAGATCAAAGGTTAAATGAAAAACCTGACCATTTCTATTATCGGTAGCAATGGTCAAGTTTTTGATTTAACGTGTGAGGGAACAGTCGGTGGGATTACCTTGACAACTAATGTAGTAACTTGGTGGCAGCCTTCTTGGCTCTGATATCACTACTTTGATTGGCTGAAACTTGGCAGGTTTTTTCACCCTTATGGGTTTTGCTTTAGATAGCACTTCTTTTTTTTTTTTTTTTTTTGTGGTGTCTTATTTTTGCCACTGCCCATTTATCTAATACCTGGCCAAGTTTGGTCGAAAAATATTGAATAGGAACGGAGATTTTTTTTTTTTTAGTTTCGCTGGAATGAGGACTTCAATCATATAAAGTAAAGCGTTTGCCGATTTCCAAAGGGTTTCAAAGGGTTTTTAACGAGCGTTAACAGCGTTGCCGTTTTCCATTCAACCATCAACAATAAGTAGCGCGGACTGCGGATTTCTTAAGAGCTTAGTGGCCCGAAGCCATGCATGCATGCGCGTGCATTTTATCAACAATGTTGGGTTGCCGATTATTTCTGGCAGTCCGTTTGCATTGTTACTCGTTAACACTAGTAACGAGTAATGCTTATTTTGATCACCGGTGGCGTTTTTCCAACATATAGAAAAATAGCATTGCAAATGATTGCAATCTTTTTAGTTAATGCCTCCCCAAACGTCAAACCTTAAAAGGCAGGTATTGGAGTTAAAAGAGTGCTGAATACCAAATTTCATTTGTATCTGTCGCCTAATTTATTTTATATGAGCGGAATTAGTCAGTAGTCAGTATATGGTAGTCAGTAGTCAGCTGAAATCAACGATCTTCACTCACTTTTATCACCTTGATACAGTTTGTGCACATGATTGAAAAACAACTATTGCTTGTCAGGGCACAAAGACCGCCCATTTCTAACAATTTTCAAACTATTTCGCCGCATAGGTATTTATCCTCATCATCGTGAAATACTCTCAACTCTGGTTTCAGATAAAGTACCAAAGCTAGTGGCCATGCAACAACAATGCAGGAGTTAAATAATTTTACTTTCTTACAATGAAGTGTGACAATTATTGAACTTGGCGGGCGGACCACTAGTGTGGTCCTTGACTAGAACGTCATTATTCAATCTATCCATCATTGTTACATTGGTGGCCACTGGTGGCGCATGACTACGGGTCGCGGCCCCAATAAAAGCACAATTCCACTGGTATTATATGAAAACCATGAATTCTCGGTTTTTCGTGAATTGACAATGGTGAGGGTCAAATTGTCTGGTATACACCTGTGGTTCACGTGAAGCCAAGTTCGGCTTGGCTGGAATATCTGGGACCGGCCGGAAAGAACCGCAGTATCTAGCTTGTCTGACCTTTTGTGAAGCATGCATGCTCAATGTTCCTTGACAGTAGGAGACGGAGAATCATATTTGCCAGTAGGTGATGCTGCATCATATTTGTCATTAGATGACACAATAGCTTATTTGTGGCTGTTTGGTATCGTTATGCTGCAAGGAGATGAGTAACTGTTAAGTTCGTTTGTTAAAAAGGGACATTACTCACTTCTGAAGGACTGAATGCGCCGTAAAACGTTGCCAAATAAATCCAATGACCGCATTTGCGTATGGAAGAAGTATCGAACTAAATAAAGATAGCTTGTGTGGCGATGGTTACGATTGGTTACAATTAGTTGTTAGGATAACACATTACGTGAACAGGACATACGAACCCTTTTGCTTCAGGGTGTACTGTCATTAGGCACGAAGTACAAAAAAGTTCTCCGTAATAAGCTCAAGTTGTGGCGGGTGGCCAGGAGTCCGATCTTTTTAAGGATCGGACCTTTCGACCTCTTATTAATTTGGAAATTTCTTTTTAAAATACGTGGGGTAGTGTAGCGTTAAAATTAAAATGTCTAAACGACTACTGTCGCTTCAACCCATTAAAAATAATTAAAGAGTCTTGTTTCTTCTATCATTAACATTAATTACTTAACTTCATCCCATTAAAAGTCTATTGGTTTTAAATCGTTCCTGACATTAATTTAGAAAATAATTAGCATATGGAATTTGTATGAAGTCTGCAGCTGGTTTTTTAAACGGTCCTTTTAACAGCCAATCCAATTCAAAAGATACGATTCAAAAACACACTTAAAAATCATAAAGTACTCTTGGTACTTTCCTCCTTTCGTCTGTTTGGTAGTAAATTGTTCCGATATACAGATTATCTAACCTGCCCAAACATATCGAATTGTTTTTTTTTTCGCTTTTAAGCCCATTTGGTAGCTTGGAGTGAGGTCTAAATTTAACACCCTTGCTTTCCCCCCCCCCCCCCCCCCCCCTCTGTCCGAATCTGTTACCGTCCGCCCCCCCCTCTCGTGCATGACGTAGTTGCGTACGGCCCCAAATTAATACAAATTACAGTGTCATCAGAACGTCTCACCGCATTTTCCCTATTCACCCGACCCCCCAGAAAAAAAATAAAGAAAAAAGTATAAGATCATCTGTTCTCCACCCGCCGCAGAATAACAGCATGTATTTGTCTGCCCCCACCCAACATCGGATAGTATAATTTTGCTGTGAAACTGGAAAAACTGTAAAAGAAAAAGAGGCAAAAGTAAAAGGAAAAAAAAAATGTATACAGTAGGATCTTCTCATAGCCTGGGGGGGGGGGGGGGGGGAGTGTCATCTTGCCAATCTACGTAAACATGCTGAGCAACGCAGCTCAGAGCTCTACTATAGTTAACTAGGCAAGCGCAGCTCAATGAGTTTCCAACAGCTTCCGCACATGCGCAGTGCGCATCAAAACATACTGGAGCCGGTGACGACACACAAAAATATTAACGGGAAAATGATTTAATATATAAATATTTAAATGTTATTTAAATATACGTAACATTTTCTTACAGCCCTTTCCCCCTCCCCTCCCCACCAATTCTTTTTTTTTGGGGGGGGGGGAGGGACGAATTCGTTTTTATAAGCTGTAAATTAGTGCCTAGGGTCGTAATGACCAATGAGTTTGAAAAATATTTAAATCGCAAACAGAAGTTAGGAAAACATTAGCTGAAAGAATTTAGTTAAAAAGTAAAGAAAAATTAAAGTGAAAAACAATTTTGCGGAATTTGTGAGTGGCGTAATACTTCGATCCACTCTCCTCTTCCCCATCACAACAATGGTAAACGTATTTGCTTGACCCCACTACGCCCTCTTCTCCAGGTGTTACGCAATTTGTGAACAGTACCTTGTGTAGGTGTAGATGACATTCCTGACTACTATTCGGTTCATACTGTTCGGTTCACTCACAAATCCTACTTGTTACATGTTAATGCGTATTGATTGGTACGAAAGATTGCGTTCTGTGCAGGAGTAGTTCCTAATGTTCCAAGCAGGAAAGGCGTTTCACATTCAGTGCAGATTCGAACACAATACTATAGCGTGCGTAATTCCCACTGTTAGGTGTAGCTAGGAATCCTACCATCTCCAGATGAAAAATATTTCAAAATGGCCGTGATTTCAAGATGGTGGCCATTACAGATTGAGAGCGACTGTGGTGCATCGTTGTTCATTTGATATCAACTAAGAGCTGGTTCGTCATGTACCAAATCTGAAAGAAATCGGAATATTCCCAGTGGCAGCTGGCCATTTTGAAATTATACTTGTTATTGTCCGATTTCCTTCAAGTTTAGAACGGAGACAAAATAGTTGAAAACACATGAAAGAGTGAATGTGCCATCGTCACTAGTAATGTCTAAAGGCCACAATCTTGAAATTGGGCAGCCATTTTTAAATTATGCTTATTATCATCTAATTTCTTTCAAATTTAGAACGTAGATAAAATAGTTGATACCAAGTTAAACAGGAAATGTGCCATTGTAACCGGGAATCTCTAATTTCCACCATTTTGAAATTGGGCGGCCATTTTAAAATTATGCTTCTTATCGTCCGATTTTCTTCAAATTTAGAACGGAGACGAAATAATTGACACCAAGTGACACAGTGAACGTGCCATCATCACTAGGTATCTCTAATGGCGCCATCTTGAAATTGAGTGGTCATTTTGAAATTATGCCTTTATCTTCCGATTTCCTTCAAATTTAGAACGGAGACGAAATAGTTGATACCAAGTGAAACAGTAACCGTTCCATCGTCACTAGTAATATATAATGCCACCATCTTGAAATTCGGCGGCCGTTTTGAAATTTACTTATGATAGTCCGTTTTCCTTCAAATTTAGAATGAAGACGATATAGTTGTTAACAACTGAAACTATGAATGTGCCATCGTCATGATTAATCTGTAATGCACGTTATCTTGCAAGCAGGCAGCCATTTTGAAATTATGCTAAATACTGCCTGATTTCCTTCAAACAACAAAATTAAAAACGTGAAAGCCAAATTAAAAAGGAACTTACATTCCGTCTCTAGTTTGAGTGTATTGTGCATTCTTCTCGTGGCAGGCAGTACCAGCAATTGCACAATGTTTTATAGGTTTGAAACTGCAATTCTCAAAGTAAGACGTATTAATAAACAAAAATGGAACGTTAAATGTACAGAGTAAGGGTCTAAAAGTCAAGACCTGTAGGACGAACACCGACAAGCTTTGCCAGTCATGGTCTAGGTGTAAAATTGCTGATAAGCATTAGATCCTTACTACCCGGTGCCCAGCTTTCTACCTTATAGTCTGGAGGCAAGTGTCATTCCGTGGAATCTTGGAGAAAGGACGTTTGGGATAGGTCTCAATGTCTTAATTTCAATGTGTGGAATAAGAATATCAATTATGATTAGTTCAAAAATTGTGCAGAGGCCGAAAAATAAAATGGCCACCAAAATGGCCGTCACAAAAAATTCAAATATTTGAATTAGGCCTTCAAGAAAGAAATTAGTGTCAAATAATGAGTTTTTGAGGTCAGAGAATTCAACTAGAGGATCATATAGTTTTTCCGATGTCCACAGGTGGAGCTATTCAACATGGCGTTCAATATGGTCGCCAATATTGAATCATCCAATTATTGTTTTTTTGTGTGGTGTAGAATGCAAGTAAACTATCATAAAACGAATCCGACGTCCACAGGAAGAGCTATTTTAACATGGAGTCCAAGATGGCTGCCTCGTAGGTAAACCGAGGGACCTTCGACTGTTCTGTTGGGTCAGTCCACTCAGCATTATGCAGCAGCACGAGAAAGAATGTGACATTTAACACCAAAATTCAAACGCGTCCTACGTCACAGCTCCCATTTCGTGCCACTTTACTGATTCTTCCATTTCATTGGCTGTTGATTTTGTTGAAAAATCAACACAAAATTGGAATAATAAACGATCAAATATTCACCAAACCTAAGGAGGACCTGTCCAATTGTTTAAATTGTGCATTGAGCTGCTTAAGTCCTGGAACATGCATGCAGGATACGGTGGTCCAGGTCTGGTGAGGGGTGAATGAATCGGTGTCCTATTTTTGTTTGATTGTACCACGAGAAACAGCAGTGCTATCGCTCAAACGTGATCAGTTGAGCAGGCCGACCCATTAGATCGGTCGAAGGTAAACAATCGCTACATATTTAGACATCAGGCATGCTTAGTGACTCTATAGTTGAATTCTCTTACCTCAAAAACATATTATTTAACCCTAATTTATTTGTTATAGGCCTAATAGAAATATTTCATTTTTGGCAGCCATTGTGGTGGCAATTTTTTTTAGGCCACTACACAATTTTTGAGCTCATTAACATTCTTATTCCTCACATTGAAACTAAGAAATTGAGACCGACCCCAAACTTCCTTACTCAAAGATCCCAAGGGCCTTTGTTTTTGAACACTTGCTCCTAGACTATTAAGTAAAGGAAATAAGTAAATACATTTTGACGAACAACTGTAAGAGATTCTCCTGTAAAGACCCATGTGATGATCCAGTGGTAGTATGATGTTCGTTTCCTGCTAGTGCTTTATGTTGCAAAGTCTGTTTTTCGGCTTGGTAACATGACAGCATATACGCAGTAGAGAGTATTATTGGTTGTCATTAATTGTCTTAAATCTACGAAATTCATATAAAGATAACTTTAAAGAAAGTTCTTTAAAGATGTTCCAAGCACAAAAAGCCTATAAATCCGAACACACACACTTGCTGTCCGAATACGCCAGAATTAAATTTACAATATCAAATTTACAAAATTGGCTTACTAAGTCATAAAGCTAGCCCAGTGTTAGTGGTTTATGCATTTCCTGCTTTGCTTTCGGTTGAAATGTTTTTTTTTCCGATTTATAGCTACATAGCCGCATATTCGCAGCAAAAATCATTATTGGTTATGCTCTACCTTAAATGTACAAAATATTATCGAAAATTCTAAAGCATCAAAAGACAAAAGGCCAAACTTCACAACAAATTGTGTTCCTAAAGTTCCTTAAAATATTCTGAGAACAAAGAAAACCTGCTACAACCATTCACACACACACGTCCTGTCCGAATCGACTAGAACTAAGCTAACCAGTAACCACTGGGCAGTACGGGTCAAATGCTTACCAGTGACTGATAAAATTTTACACCTAAACCCTGACTGTCAAAACATCCGTGTTCTTTCTAGGTTTTGACTTTTAGACCTTTACTATGAACATTTAACGTTCCGTTTTTGTTTATTAATATACTATCGTTCCACTCGATATTGACCTAACGTGTAAAGTCCTAGTTTTACGGTACTGTACTCTAAATACGTCAGGATAGGTAGAGGGGATGGCCTAGCAATATTATATGGTATGGTTATTAATATACCACTTACGTACAGATGAGCTTCTATTGTCGTCTTTGCTTCACTGTACCCGGCTTACGGTAAATCGTAGCCCATACAAGAAGCCGAGAGACCTACGGTTGCAAATCAGCTTGAGGTTGTGTGCGCGATAACTTAAGAAAATAGGAGTAGAGCCCGATTCAGTCTGTCCACTAGTTGGCCGGATAACCCAAGAGGCCCTGCCTCTGCTCACTTGATGCTGGTCCCTCTTGAATCGTCCTTGAATGGCTGAGGGCTTCTTTTCTTCCCCTCGGGTACGAAGTGTCCACTGTCATCATCTTGTCCAATTGACTATTTAGCACTGCCTGAAAACTGATATGAAAGTTACAAATTGGGTTTATTGGTCATTAGATTCGGTGTGTATGTGACCTCTGGTGTGCATGTGGTAGACTGCGTGTTGTTATCAGTTTTAAAGGGTTTTGGATATTTCTATTCCCTACACTGCCCTAGCTGCATAAATTTATGAAACCTAAACTGGGAAACAGTACTCAATATCCCCTGTTAAGTAGTGGAAGATGTGTTTTTGTCTGATGATCTCATTAATTCTAGAAAGGTTAATGCTTTATCTCTTACTTCCTGAAGGGTATGTCAATTTACCTAGCTCGGAGCTAAACTATTTACCAGCTAATGCACGTTGTATTTTAGACTCCTAAGCCGGGCTATTGAGCCTGATGGATACTCTGCTGTATTCTACAAGGAGATTGCCAACAAAATTTGTGCTTCCTTGGTTGATACGTCATCATGTTGGAGAACTGCCGGAGTAAGAGCGCGTTTACCCAGCGACTCGCTTTTGCATTCTCGCAGCTAGAACTCAATCGCCATAGCAAAGGTGACATTGCCATGGTAACAACGCTAAATGGATTAGCTAAATCCGACATCGTTTGAGTAAATACTTGCAGTCCTATAATCCGTGCCAATAATATAAAGAATTCCTCATGACGAAACAATTTTTCCCAAACGCTTCTGAACTCATGTTATTTGCTGTTTTTGTTGCGAGGTGGCAGACATAAAACCGCCGCCATGTTGGAATTTGAGGTGATTTCTAGCTTCTAGCTGCGAGAATGCAAAAGCGAGTTGTTGCATAAACCCGGCCTAACATCAATTAAAAAAAACCACGAATTTCATAAAGAAATACATAAACTGCTTGTGCAAAAAAATCGCAACGTTATTATTTTCATAGACGAAAGACAAAGTTCTCTATTGGGTGGTTCCAATAGTCGGGTTGTTATTGTTAGTTTCGTGTGGTTTTGTGTGATTTTGTTGTTATTTTCAGTTAGGTTAGGTTAGGTAAGTTTGGGGTTTGCATTTCATACTGAGGTAGTTAACTGGTTGGGGTTCGGCATTTCATACTAGGGCAGTTAATTGGTTAGGTTATTTTAATGATGATTTAATGAGTTTCTGCAATTTGGCATCAATTTGTAGTGCCTTCCGTGAAAATTAAAGGTAAGTATTTTTCTCTTTTTTCGAATTTCGGGCCATGTGCGTAAATGGAACATGGGAAGAACACGGGCTCTCGTCCGATTATTTTTAATGGACTAAGAATTACCTGATGAGTAATGTTTTCCTCTTCCATTTTGGGGGCAAACGCACCGTTTGGCCGTAGTGAAGGTCCAAAGTTAGCACCGCGCCGCGCCAGAAAGCACGAAACTGGGCGAAAGTCCGGCAAGTGAAACGCCAAACCCCCAACCAGTTCATTACCTCAAGTGAAACGCCGAAGCCAGTTCCTAACCTAACCGACAATAAGAACAAAACCACACGAAACTGACAATAACAACTATCTGAACTGTTTACGGAAAAAAAATATCAGCTGAGAACGTGGGAAGAAAACGGCCTCTCGTCCGTCAGCATAAAGAGTGGGGCTTTCAATAATTTCTGACGGCCAAACGAAGCCTTTGCTCCAAAAATTTTATGCGAAAATGTTGTTCAGTTGATCAATTTACGTCATTCAAGCTCAACGAGAGATCAATCGGTGAGGATCCCTTATTCTTCCCATAAGCCGCGTAAAGTAAACTATACTATCGAAAGTGATCGTGGAATGAATTTATAATTCTGCCTTTATTCCGTTAGCTACGCACCTAGCATGCACTATCCCGTTGTCTCGCACGTTTGTCGAATATTGATTATACTACAACAAACTGTTACACTAAATAATCGATTATACAATAATTACCTGATTAACAGGAGCCACATAATTACACGAATTGCCACTACGCATAGAATCCTAGGATGCCTTCCCGAAGTACCGTAAAGTAGCCGCCATTTTTTTCCCCAGTGGTTTGCCAATAGCCCAACAACAGATAGAATTCCGTTTTCCGTGCTTGTTGTCAAAACCTGAAATAAGCTGGGCCATTTCCAGTTCAACTTTTTTTTCATACAGAAACATAATTGGCCAACATTTTTAGTCAAAAACCTACAACCCTTCATATGCAAACGATTTAGCCACAAACTGTTCAATAACAACACCTGCATTTTGCTGGCACGTCTTCTAATCGAAATCATGAAAAATCGACTAATATTTCAGACACTTCCGGCCATACGGTAAAGGTAATAGGCATGACCCGTTCAAATAAACGACTGGAGTGGGACGTAACGTCATTTAACAATAGCTCACGACGCAAGCCCCCTTTTCTCTCCAACTGTATTTCAATAACTGCTTTATGCATTACATGCATAAGCAGTTAAAAAGAGTAGCCTCCAACCCTTTCAACTACGCCCAATTGCCATTCCCTGTTAGATTATGGAAAGAATTGTTAGGCAGAACATACTGATATTCATTAACGACAACGACGTAATGCGTAAGGGCCAGTGCGATTTTCTTCCATGTTGGTCAGCTATTTTGCAATTACTTGAAGTTTTTGGGGATTGGACATAAAACACTTTACAACTGCAAGAGATGCATTTATTTGTCGTGGCCACAAATTTTACGATAAGCTGTATGCATTGACTTATACGTTTGTCAGTTGTTTTCACCAGTCTAAAGCTAACCTGACCAATTAGAAACCCATTAAAAAAGGTGATTTGTCCTCTTGTTATCATTAACTTTGATTAGTTAACTTCAGTCATTTAATGGTTTTTTAATAGCGCTTTTTAGTGCATAAATACGTTTCGTGGATTAATTGGACAACTTCTAGTTTGCTCGTTAAAGGTCCTTTGAAAAGCCAAGCTTAACTTAAACCAATGCAGCTGGCAACGAAAATCGTTAAGTATAATTGGTAAAACGCGAAAATAACAAGGACCACTTCCTCCCGTGAAAGTTCTCATTGCCAAAGCTCATTATTAAAAACTCATTATTCAATCTATCCATCATTGTTACATTGGTGGCCACTGGTCTAGACACACGCCAGTGTGTCGCTGCCAAGTAACAGTAGATCATCCCATTGTAGACATCCGATTGTTAAAAATTGATTGTTAATGATAAAAAGGCGGCTCACTAGCAAACATGTGTCTCTTAACTGTAAGCAACTGAAAGCATATTTTGGCATGATGAGGATAAATCCCAATCCGACAGAAATGTTTCAAATCGTGGAAAATGTAAGGGGAAGAGTCAGAGATTAAGCAAAACTAAAATTTAAAGGATGAGTGTACACCATTGATAGAGAAAAAGATACGTCAATAACGTTGTTTTTATGTTACTGTCTAGCTAGCTAGCTATGGAATAAAAAGCACAGTAACAGATTATGTGAAGGCAAACCAGGCAGTGCTACATAAAAATACAAACAACGTTTCGAAAATTCAGGTTACCAATAAAATTAAAGCATGGCAAAAGCCTATAAGTCAACCTATATTAAAAGCATAAAACAGACATTTAAAACGGATAAAAACCACCAATTTCTCCCCTCAAAAGAGGCAGAAATGGCAGCCGAAAAGCAACGACCCACCTGCTCCGTTGGATGCCACGTCGCAAAGCAAGGTGTATGTAAATCGGGGTCACGTGTTTCAAAGGTGTGATGCATTCGTTATGTTGGTTTCACAATATGCCTGGCAAAAGAGTCGAGTTTAAGAGTTTTAATTACAGGAAAATATTCTTTTAGAAATTTATTATCTGACACCAAGTGGTTATGTACAGGTGGTGTATGTGTATGGATGACCAGAGTTTCTAGATTAATTCTTGCTCTGGTGTATTTTTCTTGAAACAAGATTTGGACCTTGTCCATGTCGGGGGTGTGGCCTGTTGCGTATTTGTCCGGCGACTTGCCTGTTGAAAGGCAGTGTTGCACTAAAGAATTTGATTCGACTTTTAATTTGAAGTTTGATTTATGGGATGCCATATGTTCCTTAAGTTTTTGAAGGGATTGTCCTACATATGTAGCAGTACATGTTGGCTCCGTACAGGGAATTCGATAAACAGTATTGCGTGTGGAAAGTAGGTCGTCTGATTTGTTATTGTTTTTATTTTCGTGGTGCATTGTCAGCTGCTTAATATTTTGGTGGCTGTTTGAAACAAGTCGGATGTTATTGATGTCAAGTTTCTTCCTAAGGACTTCAGAGATGCCTTAGTACTTCAAGTATGGCAGAGCAATGAAACTCGTAGTGGGGGGGGGGGGGGGGTGTTTTGGGTTAAAACTTTTTTAAAATAAATTTTTAAACACCCGAGTGGGAACCCATTCTCGACATACTTTTGCAAGATGTAATGAAATTCTTGCTACAATAAGTCAGCATTACTGGTGTGTGAGTCAACACGTTTAACTTCATTTATTACTACATTACTTTTGTAGTGGGCATCAACATAGGAGTTGTAATGCTGGGTGCGAGTCGACTGCATACTTTATCTGAAGTGCGTGAATTCCATTAGGCTATTATCGTTAATAATGACGTTTACATCTAAAAAGGGGATGGCGTTGTTTTTAGAGGACTCCATAGTGTAAGTGAGTGATTTAGTGATGCTGTTGAGAAACTCAAGGATTAATAACTTAAGTTGTGTTGGTAGAAGTCCTAAACTGTCGTCGATGTATTGCTTGTAATATTTAATTGTGGAAATTTTTCAACCCGTTTATTGTCGACTGCATTCAGGACTATGTCACAAAAGAAAGTTGAAAGTGGGCTTCCCATCGGTACACCATTGATTTGTTGGTAATATTTGCCTCCATACTCAAAGAAGGTGGTTTCAAAAATGACTTTTACTGCACTGATGAAAGTGTCATTATCCCACCCAAGCTTGAGGAGCAAGAGGGGGGGGGGGGGAGGGTTCGTTTGTTAATTTTCGAGAGATTTCCGTAATGATTAGCTCTTGGTCCAATGATGGAAACATTTTTTCGACATCAAAAGAAACAAATTCAAACCCTGGAGGCACTTGATATCCTTCCAGGTCGTGAACAATTTTGAGTGCATTGGGGGTAGTATGGGTAACATTGGGTAGTATGGGCAGCATTGGAGGTAGTAACCACTTAGTGCCAGATAATAAATTTCTAAAATAATATTTTCCTGTAATTAAATCACTTAAACTCGACTCTTTTGCCAGGCATATTGGAAAACCAACATAACGAATGCATCACACCTTTGAAACACGTGACCCCGATTTGCATACACCTTGCCTTGCGACGTGGCATCCAACGGATCAGGTGGGTCGTTGCTTTTCGGCTGCCATTTCTGCCCCTTTTAAAAATAAAATTCTTCGCCGTCTGCTGTTTTAGTAACAGCGACAATCGGGGATTTTTGCATGACTAAATGTCAACGAAATCGGGGAAAATTTAAGGGAAGATGCAGGGAAACAAAACAACTGAAGTGGATGCGCTGATTGAGTGAGTGAAGCGAACGAAATCAGCGATTGTTAGCTAGTGTGTGCAAAAATGGGATTGAAGATTATAAATGTGAGAATTTATAGAAATGCTATAAAAAAGGTACACATGAAGATAAGATGGTGTAACCTTATGTACGTTCACAGTCCTATGAAAGTTGTGATATCCACCCCAAACCAAAACTTGTAGAAAAACCCGCCAAGTTTCCAAAAACGATTGGTCTTTGAAGGTAGTGATATCATTCAACCAGGGAAAGGCCGCCAAGTTTAATCCTATTAGCCAAGTTAATCGCATCCAATAATACTTTGGACGTTAAATGAAAACTTGAAGATTGCTACAGCTGGGAGTAGCAATTTTCAAATTTTCATTTAACTTTCGAACTATTAGTCGGTGCGATTAACTTGGCTAATAGGATTGAACTTGGCGGCCTTTCCCTGGTTGAATGATATCACTACCTTCAAAGGCCGATCGTTTTTGGAAACTTTGTTTTTTACCGGTTTTTTCTACCAGTTTTGGTTTTGGGTGGATATTATATAACAAGAATTTCATAAAGAAATACATACACTGCTTATGCAAAAAATCGCAACGTTATTATTTTCATAGACGAAAGACAAAGCTCTGTATTGGGTTCCGATAGGCGAGTTGTTATTATCAGTTAGGTTAGGTTCGGTAAGGTTGGGGTTTTGCGTTTCATACTAAGGTAGTTAACTGGTTGGGGTTTGGCATTTCATACTGGGGCAGTTAATTGGTTAGGTTATGTTAATGATGATTTAACGAGTTTCCGCAATTTGGGGTAAATTTGTAGTGCCTTCCGTGAAAATTAAATGTAGGTTTTTTCTCGTTTTTTCGAGCCATGTGCGTAAAGGGAACATGGGAAGAAAACGGGCTCTCGTCCGATTTTTTTTTTAATGGATTAAGAATTACCTGCTGAGTAATGTTTTCCTCTTCCATTTTTGGGGCAAACGCACCGTTTGGCCGTGGTGAAGGTCTAAAGTAAACCCCAACCAGTTCATTACCTCAAGTGAAATGCCGGAGCCGGTTCCTAACCTACGGACAATAACAACAAAACCACACGAAACTGAAAATAACAACCCACCTATCTGAACTGTTTACGGGAAAAAAATATCAGCTGAGAACATGGGAAGAAAACGGCCTCTCGTCCGTCAGCGCAAAGAGTGCGGCTTTCAATAATTTCTGACGGCCTAACGAAGCCTTTGCCCCAAAAATTTTATGCGAAAATGTTGTTCAATTGATCATTTTACGTCAGTCTAGCCCAACGAGAGATCAATCGGTGAGGATCCCTTATTCTTCCCATAAGCCGCGTAAAGTAAACTTGTTCCTTCCATTGTTTATTTTACTATCGAAAGTGATCGTGGAATGAATTTATAATTCTGCCTTTATCCGTTAGCTACTTAACTAGTATGCTGTATCCCGTTGCCTCACACGTTTGTCGAATTGGTACTACAACAACCTGTTACCCTAAGTAATCGATTATACAACAATTACATGATTAACAGGAGCCACATACAGTCACTTCAGTCACTTCCGGCCATACTGTAAAGGTGATAGGCATTGTATCAACGGATGGTAATGATTAGCTGGTTGACACAGTGGATTAGCTTATGTTATGGACGAAACTAAGTCACAAGGTACCTTTACGCCATTTTGGTCCAGGTTTAATGATTTTTCGATGTTGATTGTTCGCCTGCCAACTGGTACAGCTTAAAGAAGGTATGGTAATGAATTGTGAATAAATATCTCTAAATAAATACGCTAAATGGGGGAAGAAAAGATTCTAATGAAGTTGGCCGAAAATGGTTCACATGTGGAATGCTTGGGGTTGATGATTGGAATGCCAGAAAAGGCTTCACTTAGTTACTAGTCCTAAGTTGGTCGTTTAGGGCAAGTAACAATTGGCATGAGCATATGGGATACATCAAGTATTGTTACATGAATAGAAACATAAAATACATCAGATTTAGACAATCAGTTGTAGTAACATACATTATTAAAGGCCAAAGATTATAATATGGTTCTTGCTGGGAAAGGGAGGACGGAGTAGTTCCAGCCGAGTGTCGCAAGGAGACGGCGCCGCAGGCAGAAGGAGTACCGGAACCGCACCGACGCACCGGGACCAATGACCAAAGGGCGGGAGCCTCTCTTGGCAGCTCCAACCAACGTGCCGATGCGAAGCCCCGGAACCAATCATGCTGCATGCGACGAACCCTGTCGATACAGCATGACCCGTTCAAATAAACGACTTGAGTGGGACGTAACGTCATTTAAGCCCCGTTTTCTCTCCGACTGTATATCAATAACTGCTTCATGCATAAGCAGATAAAAACAATGAATTCGCGGTTTTTCGCGAATTTGACGTTGGTGAGGGCAGAGCCACCTCAGACAAGAAGGCCGAGTCAACCGCATCTCCCGTAATGCTGGAAAACGCGCACACTATGTCGCTCCAGTTCGCCGTACGAGGGCGCCCCTGGCATGTGCCACTTCGGCTCTGTGTTAGCATTCGTGGCTGATGATTTTTCGACCTCTTTTGAATTGAAACACAAACAGAAGATACCTAAATCAGGTTTAAATTAAATTTTAAGTTAAAACTTGAAAGCTTAAATTGTAGCACATTAGCAAAAAAAAAGTAAAGCATCGATATATTTAAATAGATTTTTTTATTGCTTTTTCATGTAGTTAACGTTTTTTTTTCGAAGTTTCGTTACTAGAAACGCACAGTAACGACCTCAGGTTGAAATTATATTTTGAATTACAACTTGAAAGCCTAAATTGTAGTAAATTAGCAAAGAAAAAAAGTAAAGTATCGATATTTAAATAGAATTTTATTTATTGCTCTTTCAAAGTAGTTACTGTTTTTTCGAACTTTTGTGACTAAAAACATACAGTAGCGAACTGAATCTGCTTGATATTTTTTAAAGTAAAATAGAAAGCTTAAATTAAATATGAACAAAGAAAAAAGTTAGGTATTGATTTAAAAAAAAAAAGAATTACTCCGAACAAACTGTAACTTCATAAGATTAGTTCTGCACTGATAATAACTGCTTTAAAGCAGCGTGCACGGGG
>JAHWFP010063698.1:0-40059 GCA_023313725.1 Lithobius niger
CCCCCCCCCACCCCACAGTTTTTTTTAGCTTAGATTGTCACTGTCCTACCAAGTTTTTATTATTATTAGACGCGTATTTTTGAAATTGTAAATAGCTTTAGTTTTACTTCTCACTTCAGTTTTTAAGTTTCTCTATACTGTTTCATTGTTTTACCTTACGACTTTCAGGCTGGATATCAGCTACCTTCCAGGGTCCGTTCCTGACTCGCGGGCAACTGCACCAAATATTCTATTATTATTATTTTAAATACCAGTTTTTAGCCTTGCCCCCAAAAACATCTTTTTTTTCTGGCTAAGATATTAAAATCGTGCTTCTACTCGGCCCAGAATCTTTCGGCTAGCGAGGCCAACTCGCTCTGCTGGCAGCCAATCAGGAAAAGGGAGTCGATGACGTTTCAGGCAAGATGGCGCCATAAGCAAGCCGTTGTGTACCCCTGCATGCGATCGGTTCGCCACTTAAGTTTAGCTTAGTACTTAATTGTTAGACAAACAAAATGAATCGGCACGTAGATAGGAATGTATTGAACTTATCGGGGCCATGAAATTGCAGGCAGACTTGGTTCAATCATGAAGCGCGCTACTGTTCGTCTCTGATCAAAACAGGCCGCAGAGCTAATGGCTAAATCACCTCTAGAACGATCGTTCATTTCTCACTAAAGTTGGGAAACTTGCGTTCGTTATGAAAAACTAGAGAATAATCCACAGATTCCGAAAATGCTATTGTATGAATCTGTAAGTCTTACAGTAATTAGCTATGAGCAAAAATATGCCTTCATTTTAGAGACACTCAGAGCCAATCAGAGTCACGCTAGTATACCGCAGTGCTAGCCAAGTGGCTTGAATGCTCGCTTGAATGGAATTTGAGGAGCGAGTAGCGAGAGCTAGTCCGGTAGGTTGGCGAGGAAAACGGCACGTTAGTCCGTGTAGCGTGGCTAGAAGTGAGAAGAAAAGAGGAAAAGGATACATTTTTAAGGGGGAGGAAAAGAAAACCACACAGAAACGAGCCGAAGACTCTATGAAACCAGTTATTAAAAAGTTTTTTTTTTTAATCGTAATGTGCAAGTGAAAATCACCGTATCTCCTCTTTAAAACTCCAACACCAATGATAACGTGAACAAGCTACAATAATAGCTCATAAAACAATGGAAGATCGACTATGTTAGCCTTTTGCTCTAGAGCCCCCCGCGCATCGCACCAGTCACTTAAAAAACCGAGCACACGTTTCTTTCACGCTCCCCAAGTTTATGACGCTTTAAACATCAATTTTTGAGGGACAACTCGGGTTGGTTGGTTCCGGTTTGCACGCACGTGTCTCTCTATTCTTTTACATCGCTCGGTAATAATGACAAATAGCTGCGAGCCAAATGGACGATGCTGTTTTCGAGGGAATGACACCTTTGAATATCAATGAGGTTTTATAAAGCTGTTGTTGATTTTTCCTTTCACTTCGAACATTCCAGAACGATTCATACGTTGACGTCTAGCAATATACTATAGTCAACGAAGAAATCTACAACGCTTCAACGTTTGCTAAATATGCTGTATATCAATGTCACAAAATGCAGAGTGGCCCGTAAAAAAACGGTACGGCCAACGTAATTATTGTATGCGCGGCGTATCTTGAGTCCGACAAGTATTTTGTGAGCGGCTACAATTTCCGGGAGGGGGTGGCTTTAATCGACGGCCGCCATTGTTTTTCTAACCATCTAGGATATCAACAAGGCACTCTACTGTCGTAAACACACAAACGATTATCTGTGTTCGTGGTGGGGCGAACTCAAGATAGGCCGCGGACACTATAGACCTATATTTGTAGGATGAGCCGAAATTTGAGTAAATATTGCATGAGTAAATATTTTTCAATACGCAATCTTCAGATATCTAGGAAGGCAAGTTAAAGGTACACTACGACAGCCACCCTTTATATGGCTAGTTTTAGGAATATTCCAAGAAGTAATGACAGCAAAATTAACGGTTGTTTGAGGAAATATATTCTTTTTTAATGTAACATTTATTTGAATGCACGCCCTATTGTTGAAGGAAGCGTTCCATTCTTATGGATTCCCATTGTTAAAAGTGCCCCGAAGTTTGCAAAAATAGCAGAACATTCTTAACATAATACTAGCAGGACCCGTGCATGTTGCACGGTGGCTTGAGTCTCCCGGTCTTAGCCTCCCCCGGGTATTTGGTCGTCTCAGGAAAAAATATCGCGTAGGCAATAATTCATTCATTATAGTAGACTGATCCTTCAATTTTACTCGCCCCTCATCTTACCCTCGTCCTCTTCCTCTCCTTTTCTGCTTGGCGCCCCCCCCCCCCCCGGCCCCGTCTGCCAGTTAATCTCCGTGATTGTCTCCCAGTCAAAACCTCTCCCGGTGTTTCATTAGTAGAGCGATCCTTCTATTTTACTCGTCTCTCCCCTCCTTTGTATTGTACATCTTTGTTGAAAGAATCATTACTTGCACCGACAATTCCACGTGACACACATACAAAAACAAATAAATGTCTTTTTTGAGACATTATCGAGATTTCCACTGCGACTTCAATCAGTGGCGTAACTAGTGGGGGGCTGGGGCCAAAGGGGCAATTCGCCCCCTTTGTTAGATTTTGAAAGCTTATTCGGCAAATTGACCAAGTCATTTTTTTCCATAGCTGAAAATTATTTACCGTCAGATGGCTGCATTTTGAGGTGAAAGACATAACTTTCGTCTTAGCTCATTTATACTTCTACTGTTTCTCCTCCTTTAAATCACTAAAGTAACCAGGTAACAAATGGAGATATACAAAAATCAGTAAAGATAAACAGTAAGAATTACTAACTCCATATATTTTTGCTTAAAATTCCCAACATTTCTAACAAAGTATCAGTGTTTAAAAACTGAAAAATTTACATTACACAATTTTTTTATGCGTATAATGCAGTCAGCAAAACTGGTTTTATAAACTTAATTCCAACGGCACTTTACAAGGACAGAAAATGCCGGAAAATAGCAAAAAATGCATCAGCTTCCGGGGCTCTTATTCGGTTCTCCCTCTACACCATTCGGCTAAATACCTAGTGCTGCCCCCTCAGTACAAACCCCTAGTTACGCCACTGACTTCAATGGAATCTGACGGTAATCTGACGACACACACAAACAAACAAATACTATGATCCTATAGTGTCTCGCGGCCCATCTTGAGTTCCCCCCAGAATCAACACAAATAATCGATTGTACGTTTTTGGTAGCAGAGTGCCTTGTTGATATCCAAAATAGTTACAAAAACAATGGCGGCCGTCGATTAAAACCGTCCCCTCCAAGAAGACGTCGCCGATCACAAAATACGTGCAGGACTCAAGATACGCCGCGCATAGTTATATAGATTACTTCAGGCGCGTGTAAATGTTGCGAAAACATTCATTTTCGTTTTTTTTTTCCCACGTGGCAAACGGTTTTGCTACATTTACTCTAACCTATGTAACCAGACTCCTATGTAACCAAGCTTTTGCATCATAGGGTATTTTTCATGTTGCTTATGCTGATGTTGTGAACAGCATGGACATACTTACTCGCACTGACGTAGTACTCATGAATATGGGTCTATTGTGCGCGCGGCGTAGCTTGAGTCCTGGAAGTATTTTACGAGCGACTACGTCTTCCTGGAGGGGGCGGCTTTAATCGACGGCCGCCATTGTTTTTGTAACCATCTTGGATATCAACAAGGCACTCTGCTGCCAAAAACGTACAATCGATTATCTGTGTTCGTTCTGCAGCGAACCCAAGATAGGCCGCCGCGCACACTTTAAAGGTGGTTTAAAGAACACTCCTTTGAATTTTTTACAAGAATATTCTTGCTCGTTTTTCACACAGTTCGGAACCTGTCGATGAGAAATTTTATTTTGTAATTAGGCCAGTGAAATTAAATTAGTCGTCTACCCTTAACCTGAGAAGATATAAAAGCTTACTTTTTAGGGTGGCGGTTGGTCGAAATATGTTTAGACCTTGGATGTAGGAACGATTTTTTTTCCAAGGAGAAGTGGTCATTGAAAATTTGGAGATTACATTTTCAATTCCTCGGGTCCCCTCCCCCGACAAAAATAATGACTAGTCCCTAACTCCTGACTGGCTCTGTGTTGTGACGTCACAATGAGTTTGTTACATGCAATAAGAAAGGGCTGCGACGGTATGCTGGAAGGTATTACAGAGTAGCCTAACCCGCGCAGCCCAGCATGGCACAGTATAGGGGCATACTCAAATTACGTCATGCTACAGGCGTTGGAGTGTGGCAGTTTTGGAGAAGGCGGTGAAGGTCCTACAATTTCTGACGTCACGTATTCCGTTATTTTGTGTACGCGTATTAAATGGTGGCCGTTTACAGGCTTGCAATCAGCAATCCCCGAGAAGCCAAATCTATTGTTTTAGCAACAAACCGTTTTCTTCTTATTTTTTTTTATGGTATGATACTTATGTCTTTATTTTTTTTTTTTATAGCATAAACATTATTCAGAAAACATTGCTAAAAAAAATATTGCTGTGTGTTTGTAGTTACTTTTTTCCATTTTTACGGGTAGTCTAAAATAAGTGGTAAAAATAATCTAGAAAAAATTTGCCCTAAGGCCTCTACCCGTTTGCCATAATCGCGTTTGACATAATCCAGTTTGTTATAATCGCGTTTTCTATAATCCCGGAAGCCCTAAATATCTTACCCCAGTAGCCATAATCCCGTTTGCCATACATGTTCGTTTGCCATAAATCCTTCATCAAATATCATTTCAAATTGAAGACTGTATAGATTATTCACTTCTGGTAACGAGTTTCTGCGCCATCTGTTGACAAAACTGGTTTATGTTTGTCATTCCAATTGAAATCCAGAGCTGTATTATCTGGACACATTAAAACTTAACTTTTTTATATTCGATGTTACTTTGAATTTTTCTTCAAGCTAACTTTTGTTTAAAAACTTATTTTTCTAAGGTGGTTTAAAAACAATAAAAATAGTGTAGTCATGATATCTCACGCGAAACTTTTACTTATACATGGGGCAATATTAGGCACCGAACGAAAGATGGAAAATTTTCTAAATTTTCAAATATTTTGAAACATAGAACCAACATTTTCGGATCCCAGAATTGGAGCTTGAATTCAGAAAGCTGATCCCTATTTTGTGAAAGTTCAATTTTAGCATTTTTAGTGGGGGGGGGGCGGGGGGCGGAACGATGGCAGAAAGATAGTGAAGGTACACGTGTGGGCTTGCCTTAAAAGAAAATTTCGTCCTCCCCCCGCCCCTAAAAAAAACTACTAAAATTAAACTTTCACAACATAGGGAACACTTTTCTGAATCCAAAATCCAATTATCCAAAAATCCAAAATCCAATCCGAAAATGTTGGTTCTATGTTTTGAAATATTTGAAATTTCAGAAAATTGTCCAACTTTCGTTCAATGCATAATGTTGCCCCATTTATAAGTAAAAATTTCGTGTGTGGTGTCATGACTACACTATTTTTATTGTTTTTAAACCACCTTACGAAAAAAATTTTAAACAAAAAGTTAGCCTGGAGAAAAATTCAAATTAACATCGAATAAAAAAAAAGTTAAGTTTTAATGTATCCAAATAGCATAGCCCTGGATTTCAAGTGGAATGAGAAACAGTAACTAGTTTTGTCGACGGAACAGAAACTCGGCACCAGGAGTGAATATTCTATACGCAGTTATTGAATGTTGTCAAATCCATCTGTATGGCAAAAGGGGTTATGGCAAACGGGAAATTATGACAAACGAGAAATCCAGCAGAAAAGGAAAATGCTCAAGGGCTGGGACGATTGCCATAAAATCTGTCGTCAAACGGGATTATGGCAAACGCACCATAGCGTGCCCGTATTACTAGCACCTTTATTGATAACAAAGGAAGGGGGGGGGGGGAGAGAGAATAGCTGTTTAGGCAACATTTTCTATTCGCTGTGGAAGGGGGAGGTGCAAAAGTTGTGGACGAATACGACAGGAGAAGGGAGGGTGGTGAAAAAAGGGCATAACTTGCGTGACGTCGATTGAGTATGGTCCCATATCAACCCGCGCAACGTCATCTTCCGACGTGTTCAACGTGATTGGTCGCCTCATGTGTTTCATATTGCGACCATGAACTCGTGTGTTTCTGCAACGAAACACCATTCAGTTCATCAACATGAGAGAACATTACCAGCCTTCATACACTTCGGAAGTGAAAGCTGTAGCAGCGAGCGAGTCGGAAAAGGCAACTTTGTAAATTTTAATGGCGCCTGAATCAATGATCGTTAAGAAACGAGTTTCTTAATGCTGCGAACAGCTTTTAATCCAGCTTAGCAGCGGGCGCCTGCGTTTTGACGGATAATTTCGACGGCAACTGTTTATGACCGGTCTTTGCACGCCTTTTAGCCAGCAGGCAAATAAAAAGTCACGGTTACAGCTCAACAAGCATTGAATAACAGCAGCTTTGCGGACGGGTACCGGGTTTTTCCTTCGGATAATTAAAACAAAACGACCCGTTCGGAGGGAAAAAAAGGGGGACATTCGGTTGCCTTTCATTGCTTTTTTTTTTAATCCTCCACCCTGTTTTACGACTTAAGTGCATTGCCAACAGCCCCGGAGGGGGGGGGGTGTGCGCGTGGAGGGGGGGGGGGGTGTAGCAGGTAGAATAATTTTATTTTTAGATCTACTGCATATAAACCGAAGCCATTTTCTCCTCTTTAATTATACGTGCCGCAGAATGGCGAGAGAGTTCAAAAGCGTGTGATTGGGACTAAGCTATTAACTTTTGTCCAACCTGTCACCCCCTATAAAAGATGAGCCTCGCCCGTTTAACGACGTCTGACTCGTAATTTCTGTCTGTAGGCTTCAAATATACATACAAGGTTCGTTCCGTTCATGAGTCAAAACTTTTACGGTGATGAAGTGTGGTTTTGAACAGGTAATAAAATTAAATTTTAAAAAAATGGATCAGCGACACGACTCAATACAAGCTACGAGAGCGATGACGAACTTGCGGAACTCGCGTCGTGGATGGCACGTTTGGTTTTAAAAAATTAGGGAATTAGGGACCGGTCTGTCTCCGGGGAGTGGGGGAGAGAAGCGGAGGAAACTGGGGGGAGGACCGGCACATGGAATATTGTAGGTCCTCTCGGGAGGGGGGGGAGGAAGGGATATACATTTTTAGTCCCATCAGGAAGCGGGGGAGGCGGGGCCGCCACAAAAAAACATTGACCAAACTGAAGGAAAAAGTCAATTTTTAACCGCAATAACGACACTTTTCAGCAGTCAAAATCTCTGAAAACGCCACAGTTTCTGAGGGCCACCACAATACGAGTGTTTACAAGGTTTGGAAACTGTCAGTATCAGTGGCGTGTACAAGAGGGGAGCGGGAGGGGGGGGGGCTTGCCCCTGCCCTATTTGGAAATGCTTGTTTCGTAAAAAAAAATGGCCGGTTTTGCCGACATATGCTGGTGAGGCAGTGTCAGAGAAGAAAGGGTCTAAAGGCCTAATAGGCCTGAAAGGGCAAAAGAGGGAGTAAAGAAAAGGGTCCCTAGAAAAAAATGTCCGCTAGAACTTACAGTGCCCATTTATAGAAGTTTCCCCTGTAGTCGCGGGGATGTGCGCACGCTACCGAGCATTACCTGTAGTGCAGTATTTTCAATAAACTTCGTAGATAAGCCTTGTCTCCTGCTTCCCTGTCTTTCAGGTGCTGACTATGTTACAGAGGTGGTGGAACACCAGCAAACATTGCGTTCATCATCTTACATTATAAACCAAAGTCTCATAGCAGAATCGAAGCAACGACGACCCCCCGGAAAGGGAACCCATACAATGAAAACGGACGGGTTATTGCTCAAGCCAAAGCAATAAACTTGGAGTTGGGAGGAGGGCCTGAACGGCAAATTCGCGTGTGTGGGGCAGTGCGTCTGTTGGCTCTGCTCTTGGCATTCTGATGCTACAAAATAAAAAGATTGGGAGGGTGGGGGAATTGGGTCTATTACCAACACGCAACAGTGTTAAATGGCGTCGTGCACGAAGGACACTTATTTTTCACACGGTACGGATCGCTGAAGCCAAAGCGATAAACTTGAAGTTGGAGGATTACGCATTAACTGAATCTAAAAGATAGATTTTGGGGTTGTTTGGCATGGAGACCGTACCAATTTTATTTGCCCAAAGCTCGCAAAAGGAGGAAGGGCAGTATTTAATTCAACTGCCCACTCAAATTCAATTACGTGTTGCACAGGGGAGGTAGGGAATGCCTGTCGCATTGCACGTTCAGGCAACACTGAGCGAAAACTGAGAAACAACCACGGGCGAAACAAAACCACGGGCGAAGCCGGATTCATCTGCTAGTATAAGTAGTCAACTGAAAAAATCAGAATCAAGATGGACGCCTACATCATCAGTGTTAATAAAATGCGTCTTATGAATACCGTTAAGAATTTTAACAGCATGGAACAATGGTGCAAATGTTTAAATACCTTCATGTAAATAAAATCTGACATTTAGGTCGCATGACTTCACTTTGAAAATGGCGGGTCTGGTAATGCCAGCAGCACTACGCAGATCCCGTTTTTTATGTTTTTTTTTAATGTTTTTTTTATCTTGTAATTGACTTTTATTGAAAGAATCCATTCGGAAATTGGTCCTTTCTCACCTTCTTGTTGTCCCCATTACATTTGTATTTCGTTTTTTAAGGTGATGAAGACCATCAAAGTACGGGTTGAAAATGAAACATAGTTTTTGACGTGGCATTATGGGAATTGATCTGTCAGGAGGTTTCCGTATTTTTTTACAATTTCGTCAAGCCACAAATTAGTTGATTTTTACTGAACATTTTGCAATTTTCTTTAAATTTGGGGTTTCAAGACATGCTGGGGAATTCTAACCAAAAGACAGGTCTTGTTTCTTTTGCCGAGCGAAGCGACACCGTAATACTCGACTGAATTTAAATTTTGTGTATCTGTTTGCCTGTGTGTGTGTTTTTTTTTTCTGTTTGGGACATAATAAGGTCCGCAATTTTGTATTCTGGTTTAGTTAAAAATTTACTGACTAGAGAGCTTTGGGCATGCAAGAAGCACAATTCAAAAAAGAAATTCCTACCTCAAACATTTAGGGATGGGGGACCAAAATTCGGCCGTAGAGTACTGGGCAGAAATCATAAAAACAGACCCAAATTACTGCCATGTGGAGCACTGGGCAGAAGTCATGTAGGTTTGTGCCCTGTGAATATGGAAAATGAACTATTGTCTGCGCAGCGTATCTTGAGTCCTGAAAGTATTTTATGAGCGGCTACGTCTTCCTGGAGGGAGCGGCTTTAATCGAAGGCCGCCATTGTTTTTGTAACCATTTTGGTTATCAACAAGGCACTCTGCTACCAAAAACGTACAATCGATTATCTGTCTTCGTTCTGCAGCGAACTCAAGATAGGCCGCGCACACTTTATAGCAACATAGCACTCAATTAAAAGTCTAGCAAAAGAGTATATAAAAACGAATCTAGCAGTGCACTAACAAAAAAAAAAGTTATGAATAATCGAAAGAAATAGCCAATCCAACAGCAGCAAATCGCCATCGTAGTCAGTAGCGTATCAAACTACAATAGTATAGCGTGGAAGAAAAAAATGGGCCAAAAATCGGAGGCACCTTAAATTGCAGTGCGAGTAATGTTTGATTCACGATGGTAATGAAATTTAACATTGGCCGTGGTCATAGCACGTGATGCCATATTAACACCTTATTGTAAGTAACGTTAATACAGTTCCAGTTTGTAGGGACGTTACAAGTCTCACAGTGCTAGTATGCTATTACTCACTCCGATGGGAGGCTGTCTTGCATAATTGACATTTAGACGCGAAATAGAGCAGTATACCACAGGGTTCGATTCTGGGACCTCTTCACTTTTAGTCTTTTTAAAGTCAAATTATCGTTCTAAAGCTTGCATCCTTTAAGCCAAAACTTAAAAACTTAAAAACTTAAAAAAATAATGAAAAACGGTAATAATCTAGAATAACTACTTTGCAAGCCAGCGACTTAATTCACCTACCCATCGATTCCTTTTGTCGTAAAACGTCCGAAAATAATAACGAAAACGTGCGCAAACGCTTATTTATTATTAAAAAAATTATTAAAACACGTTAAAACGCTACTGACAACAAGCTAGAAGCGGCTGCCATTCAACGCGATGACACCGCAACATAGAAAACCTAGCAAACGGAAATTACCTTCATTTGCGACGCGACGCAACGCAATGGCTGAAGAAGACGAGAATTTTATATTTATACTGTATTTGTATACCAATATTTCTTTACAGTATGAAACGCTGTCCGTAGGGGCGCGCTTCGTGTGCACTACTATATACATCGAGAATTTGTGTAATCAGAAATAGTGTGACGCAAGCATTTGTGAAACAAAGAACAAATTATGTCATTTACTTGTTTCACAAATGCTTGCGTCATACTTTTTCTGATTACACCAATTCTCGATGTATATAATAATGCGCGCGAAACGCGCCCCTGCGGACTGTGATTCCAGCCCCAAATATCACAGTCTGCCTGGGAAAAGAGATAATTTCCGTTTGCTGATGTTGCGGTAGAAATCAGGTTTTCTATGTTGCGGTATCCTCGCGTTGAATGGCGGCCGCTTCTAGCTTGTTGCGAGTAGCGTTTTAACGTGTTTTAATAATTTTTTTTTTAAATAAGTCAGCGTTTGCGACAGACGTTGCGACAGCGTTTGCGACAGACGTTTTACGACAGACGGAATCGATAGGTATATGAATTAAGTTGCTAGCTTGCAAAGTACTTATTCTAGATAATTACCTGAAAAACTGTATCCTGTGCAGCTGAATTGATTAACCAAAAAAAAAATGCATTAGATAGAGGTCTTTATTTGGCAAACGACAAGAACTAAATCGCGTTGCAACCCAAGAAGTTGTTATGTCCAAGAGCCACGTTCCCGTTAAATCGCGATAGTTTCGCGGCACACAACAGTCTAAATCGATACCTCAAAGTTTAAATTACCACCCTTCATATACACAATTAACCTCCTGCTCCCCCCCCCCCCCCCCACACACACACTTCACGATCCACTCTTTCGACGTCCCCGACCTCCTCCACCACGCTACTTTCCTCACGACCATTCCCCACAACTTTCGAATTTGCTTAATAGCCTAAATTTATGACTTGGGTACTTTTCCGTAATTTACACCTCATCAAACACCATTTAAGTGTACAAGGCTATAAAAGCCCGTTACGAGTGCACAGCTAGTCGTTAAGTGGAAGGCGGCAAGTGAACTGACTGAATGTGCACTTAACCAAAAAGTTTTGTTGCGTCAGCGCTTTAAACCACTTTTAAGCGATTACCTACTCGCCGTGATTCGAAGTTGAGGGAAAAGTGCTGCTCGCGAAAAATCGTTACACAGTAATTATTCCCCCCACCGAAGGAGAAAGAATTATTGTTTCGCTGGTCTTTTCAATTCACTCGGATGGATGGTAGCAGGTTTTAAAACGAACGCCCATTTGGCTTTGGTGCTGCAAAACGACGGTGGGGTTCGTTTGGGGTTAAATAAAGAGACGTCAGAAACATCAGGCCTTCTTAATCGTATCCTATATTCAACCCAGCAACAACAGGCCTTCTTATACCGTATTGAATTAAATCTAGAAACAATAGACCTTCTTAAAAGTGTGTAGCCAATGCAGAACGAAAAGTACTTATTAAATCCATGTCCAAGTCAACCCTGAATTAAAATGGTTTCTTGTACCCTGTTTATAGCTTAATTCAGAAACAACAGACCTCCTTAAACAGTATATAGCCAACGCAGAAACAACAGGCCTTCTTAAACCAAGTCAAATCAGAGGTGACCGGCTCTTTTCTACCCTGTTTAACTGAATCCAGAAACAGCAGGCATTCTTAAACCAAGTCCAAGTCAAATCAGAGGTGACCGGCTCTTTTCTACCCTGTTTAACTGAATCCAGAAACAACAAACCTTCTTAAATAGTGTCTAGCCAACGCAGAACCAACAGGACTTCTTAAACAGTGACTAACCAGGCAATGCAGAAACAACAGCCCTTTTTAACTTGGGTTTAGAGTCTGCCTATTGAACCTAGAACAATTGGCATTCTTAAACCATGTACAAATCAACCAAGACAAAATAGGTTCTTATACCGCATTCAGGCCAAATTATAAGCAACAGGCCTTCTAGACCTAGGCGAAGATAATCAACAAAAAACAGACCTTCTTAAATATTTCCAAGTCAGTGCAGCCAAAAGCCTTATTTCTTAACCAAGCGAACCCAGATAACTTGGCTTCTTTATACCATGTCTAAGCCAAAACATACATTACAACAGGCCTTCCTACAGGCTGCAACCACGCTAAGCCGATCAACCAGAATCAAGATAAATGCTCACAGAGTAAATTTTCAAATTTCTCTAGGCTACGCAGCCACTTCCTCGAATGTGATGGACTTTCGTTTCATTAATGGTTAAATTAGGGTAATTAGAAATCAGTCTTTGTTCCAAACGTAACAAGTTGATGCTTGTCATTAATCGCATGTCAGTTCCTGCGTGTTAACAGCGCAACCCATTACAAGACCCATTAAAAGAACGACAGCAATGAACAAATATTGGTCTGAACAGCCTGACCACAGCAGGCGGGTGTGTGGCGTTTCCGAAACCATCTTCTTATCTCGACAGTATTCGGTCATTTTAACAAACCTAACCTTACTCATTCGGCGAGACTTGCCCCAATATATTAAGCCTGAATAGTTCCTGGAAACTAGAGCCTGGAAAATTCATCAAGATTCATAATGTGTCAAAAGCTTTCACAAAGATAGGAAATTTCCCATAAGTTTTGCTACGGGGAAAAATTATAACACATTAGTAAGCCTTGCTCGACAGGTTTATTTGTACTCTTTTTTTTTTATGATGATTCAAACAAAATCACGAATACTCCATGGATACGAAGCGATTCATGAAGGCCCTGCGGAATTTACAAAGATGATCGAATATGTACAGAGATTAAGTTAAAAATTCGTAATTTACTAAACTACCACGGTAACAAAATTTCCCTAAGGTTCACAAAATTCGCTTCAAATCCACAAAGACTCAACAACAGCGTGTCGCTCCTCTTGTCATCCCACCATTCCGACAATACTATACTCTGTTCCACATTATGCTTGCAGTTAAACTGTCTGTACGACGCCCAGTTTCCTTGCACTACAACTGCCCAAAACACGGAAATATCCCACTCGCAGACTGTAACAGTAACAGTGCAGAATCTATTTTATCCATTTTATCGAGCCCACTTTAAAAATGCTCCCATTTAAATACTAAAAGTTAGTGAATTTAGCGTGCACTTTATCTCATTTTGTAGACCAATGGTTGGGATTTGATAGGACTGCAGCTGCCGCAGCTGTGGCATTGTCAGAGCATACAAAATGGAGGAACAATCTACAGTGTGTGAACGCACAGCGATCGTGACATTGTTTCATGAGAAAAAGTCTGTGACAGCGCACGAAAAGCATTCTGCACTAAGTTTTCAATTTTCTGTTGTCAACCTTGCAACCTCTCACCGAACAATTCAGAGAAATTACTGAAGAATTTGAAAGCGATGGCACTGTGCAAAATAATTCCAAGAGAAAACAGAAATCTGTCAGGACAGATGAGACTGTCGTAACACTGCAGGCGGCATTTGCTGCTAGTCTGAAAAAATCTCTGCAAAGGGTGTCTGTGACCAGAAACTGGAATCCGGAATTATCATTAATTATCATTTCACACTATACTCCGATATGATTTGAAACTGTTGTTGGCCACAACAAGACGGGACCACACCTCATTGTTCAAATGCAACTCTTGGCGTTTTACGAGGACACTTAACAACAGGTTGCTTTTCAGACGAACCCCATCAGCATGGCCTCCTTGAAGTACAGACATAAAGTCAGGCGACTGATTTTTGAAAGACAACATTACGCGCAAAATACACCATATTTCTGAAGAGACATTCACACTTGTATTGATAACTTCATTGACAGAGTGTAGAATGTAGTGCACAATCCTGGTGGTCACATGAAGCGTGTTATACAATTCTATGATCAGTAAATCAATAATATAGTCAATTACGTTAAGGAACGTAACGTCATACAGTCAGTTTCCTGCAAATATGATGTGGAACAAACTATATCTACGTGTTGCAATCAGTGACAATGTATATGTAATTTTATTCTTTGTCATGTCACTTCATTAAGGGCCTGATATACGTATTCACCAAATGATAAAGCCCGAAATGCCGTAGTTTAACTATTTTCACAGAGAAAACTTCGATACTCGATCTGTATTTTAGTGCCATGCACTTGAAGGGTAACAAATTAGAAACGATCGATTAGCCTATAACAAATACGGACGCAAACCTATTTATGCTGTCTTTCGGGCTAAAATGTCAGACTGTCTGAGCGGGGAATTAAACCCACGACCTTTGAATTCAAATGCCGAGGTCTCACCGCTGAGCCATACTGACACGTCCTTTGGTCGAGAAGACCGTGTCAGTGTGGCTCAGCGGTGGGATTACGGGCATTTGGATTCATTCAAAGTTCGTGGGTTCAATTCCCCGCTCAAGCAGTCCGACATCTAAGTCCAAAAGGCAACGTAAATAGGTTTGCATCCGTATTTATTTAGCCCATCTCGAGCCCATTTGGCTTGCCGTCCTGTTTTAATAGCTTATAAAAATTTCCAAACTTGATAAATACACTGAAAAATCTAAAAGCAGTTGAAAGCTATTTCATCAACAATCCCGAACAAGATGAACAATTACAGTCTAGTCCAGTGGTCAGAGTGGTGCGCTACCAGGCAAGAGAACACTGGATCACATCCTACGAGTGACTAAGATACAAACGGGACTAAAAAAGAAAATAGAAAGAATACGAAAAAGTATATAAAAACCCTTGCTTTTGACCATTAACTGTGAGAGTCACAATGTATGAATTGTATTATTAATCTCAACGACACCATACAAAAGTTGTAAGGCCAGCCACAATCGACGCTCGAGAAATTCCCCAAGTCTAAGTCTACGAGGAGGAGGGGGGGGGGGGGAAGGGGCTAACAGAATCTTGAATCCACCAGAATCTCCTGAACCTAAAACTTGACAATCGTTAAATACCGTAAATTTCAGCCAAACGTTTGTATCTTCTGAAGCCTATGCATTCTGATTTGGTTTGCTATAAATTAAAATGGGGAGGGACTGTTTTTCCTTCCTGTGATGGTGCCTTCTGCCGAGTGTTGAAATTATTTTCAAATTTCTTGAATTTTTCTTGAATGTTTCTTGGTGAGAACCTGCAGCAAGTCTGTGTGATCTGTGGTCAGTGTCGAGACCCTTGTTCTGTAACTACTCAGGGAGTGGACGATTGATTTCAAGATATACTCGAGCGCAATTCACTCCTTATTACACAGCTAGGGGTCTTTGCACAGAGTATCGCATATTAGGCACTGACAAGTTGCAGCTTGTCATCCCTAAAGTTCCCTAAACCACCATTGATGCTGGGTGACACGGCAGTTTTTGCTATGTTTTAATTTTAATTAGAACCTGATTACGGAATAGGTCAAATTCCGAAACGTTGTTTTGATTTACTTGTGCACTTAAAGGCTTTAAAAAAAATGTATCCCTAAAGTTCAGCGTTCTAGAGGACCAACCAGTCGAGGTGTTCCTCCCTAGACCAACTGGCCTTTCAGTGGTTCTCCAGCGTTCTTTTATACTCCGGAGAACAATGGAAGTTGCCTGAGGCTTTACGTCACGTGACTGGCTAACAGGTGCGAACCGGTCCCAACTGGTTGAGCAGTGGGGCTGTCTTGCTACCCGGCTGTTGGCATCCGGCCAAATTCTGCTTTAGGTAGAAGTTGTCAGGGCGCACAAGGAGCTTATGTAACTGCAAGGTGTACTAAGAGTGTTGACTCGTGGTCTGCCCTGTTATACGTAAATAGCTGGTTACAGTTCCTCTTTCCTCCGTATTTGGGGATGTATTATTGGAGGATGAAGCTTGGACGACTGACCAGTTTTTCGTCCAATGGTCAAGAACTTTTTCATAATATCAAATGACATTTAGTCACCGGACTAGGTCAGTCGTTGGATTCGATTCCCCCATCTGCTTAGCTTCGAGCCAATCACTCTTACCAGCCGGCTAATTAGGTCATGTGGTACTGGGTTCCCGGGATATCGGGACAAAGCTAGCGCTGTGCATTGCTATTTAGTTTTAGACTGCTGGCGATCTGCCATTTGAATGTGAAATGGCACCAGAATAATTTTGCGTAATCTTAAGGAATCTTCGTGAGACTTCCTCAATCGTTGCGGATATGGGCATTTAAATATCCCGAATGTTAATCCGGGTGTAATCCCACGATCCAGTTCACCTCGGGTTCCATTCACGAGGCTTCGTTTCACCTCCCGACAGCCAGTACGGCAATCGATATCCGGGCTCAAAACCTGAAGTTTTACCTCTTAAACCGGGTGATACAGAAACGAACGACCAACTGCACAACAAATTCCTGTAAAAGGAGGTGGTGGAGTTGTATGTCTCCCGTTTGGTAACGACCAAATTACGGCAATTAGAAATAAATCTGGCCGTCACAGCGAAACAAGTCGATACTCGTCGAGCCGTTCCTCATCGCTTCCCATCCTTAACCGCACAAGGCGCGACTAATCACGGCTCTCCCTTCCTAATGGATATTTATTTTCTTCGGCGCACCGTTAATTCTGGCCGTAACGTCGTGAGGTGCTGGACGCGGCGGTGGTTGCTCTTAAGGCCCCCCTTTTGCCAAATTGGACGCGGTAACGGTAGGATTTTCTGATAGGCGAATAATTAAGGATTACGAGCAGGATAAACAACGACCAGTCTCGTTCCGTTTCGTCCCAACCACAACAAACCAACTTGTGTAGTCTTAAGTTAGGCCTAAGGTGATTGCCTACCATCCACGGAGCATCCGTACACGAAAAGAGGAAAACGAAGTAAGGTCCATTAACGTTACCCCCCCCCCCCCCCTCCTCCCATTAAAACCTAAAGTAAATATTTAATGGTAACGTACGGTTTGACTCATTCCACTCTTTAAGAAGTCATTTATTTTGATCAATGCGCCGGTGAATATCGATGAGAGACAATGGATAGCCTAATGCTTTGTCGTTAGTTAATTTAACCGAAGTCAAACAAGTGTCAAGTCTAGGGGTTGTGGCAGGAAAAAAATTAGGAAATAGGAATTTATTGGTAGAAAGTAGGAAATAAGGAATTTTAAACTTAATTTTTTTTTAGTTTGTAAACAAATACAACAATTTGTAGTTTACCATGATAATCTGTTTACCACTTTGCTGTTTTTTACAATAAAAATCGGACTAAGATAATGAGTAAGATTTTCACTAAAATTTACATCGAGCAAAGTTTGCCGAATGTAACTTCCTAAATGTTTGCAAAATAAATTAACAAATTGCAGGTCCTGCTTTATTTTCTTAGCTGCTTGCAATGAAATTGAACAAGAATAAGAACACTTCACACAAGAAATAGGAACTCGGAAGTCCGAAAACGAGGAAAAATAAATAAGAAAATAAGAAATGTTTCAAAAAGTAGTAAAATAAGGAATGTTTCCAAATAAGGTAGCAAAAGAAGAAAAGTTTCCAAATAATGTAACAAAAAAAGAATGTTTCCAAAAAGTTCCCAAACATTTAGGAAACTATTGAATGTTTCCAAAAAGTTCCCAAACATTTAGGAAACTATGGAACGTTTCCAAAAAAGTAATAAAATAAGGCATGTTTCCAAAAAAATAGAAAAATAAGAAATTTTTTCATACATTTTGGAAAGTTAGGAATGCCCCCAAAAAGTAAACGAATAAGGAATGTTTCCAAAAAATTACGAAAATAAGGAAACTTTTGAAAAAAGTAGTAAAATAAGGAATGCTTTCAAAAATGTAGAAAAATAAGGAATGCTCCCCAAAAGTAATAGGATTAGGAATGTTTTCAAAAAATTAGGAAAATAAGGAAACTTTCGAAAAAGTAGCAAAATAAGGAATGTTTTTAAAACTGTAGGAAAGTAGGGAATGCTCCCAAAAGTAATAGAATAAGGAATGTTTTTAAAAAACTAAGAAAATAAGGAAATTTTCGAAAAAATACTAACATAAGGAATGTTTTCAAAAATGTAGGAAAGTAAGGAATGCTCCTAAAGTAATAGAATTAGGAATGTTTTCAAAAAAATAAGAAAATAAGGAAACTTTCGAAAAAGTAGTAAAATAAGGAATGTTTTTAAAACTGTAGGAAAGTAAGGAATGCTCCCAAAAGTAATAGAATAAGGAATGTTTTTAAAAAATTAAGAAAATAAGGAAACTTTCGAAAAAAGTTGTAAAATAAGGAATGTTTTCAAAAATGTAGGAAAGTAAAGAATGCTCCCAAAAAGTAATTGATTATGGAATGTTTCCAAAAAATTGAGAAAATAAGGAAATTTTGGAAAAAAATAGTAAAATAAGGAATGTTTTAAAATATGTAGGAAAGTAAGGAATGCTCCAAAAAAGTAATAGAATACGGAATGTTTCCAAAAAACTAAGAAAATAGGGAAATTTTCGAAAAAATACTAACATAAGGAATGTTTTAAAAAATGTAGGAAACTAATGAATGTTTCCAAAAAATTAGGAAACTAATGAATGTTTCCAAAAAAGTAGTAAAGTAAGGAATGTTTCCAAGAAAGTTGGAAAATAAGGAACGTATCCAAGAAGGAAAGTAGGAGAAAGGAAAAACTAGGAACTTAACGACCTCTCAAAGTCGTAATTAAAAAGAACAAAGTAAATGCATATTTCTTTCTTTTTTACGTCCACGCATGGATTGGTTCCATAAAACCTGTAGGTTTTCCTCGAGACGCTTTATTTATTTTGTTTGGAATTTGCTCAGATGCGGTGTAAACCCGCCCCCATCTTTAGGAAGGGCGAAATGTGTTACATGCTATTATTTGGAAATATTGCGTGGTTTGTTTCTGCTGTAATAAATTATTACTATTACTTTACTTTAGTTTCATATAGCCTAGGAGTAATCATTATTAATTTTCGTTATTCACCTCGCATCTCACATGCGAGCTCCGTCTCTTGTGGGGCGTTCGCTCCTTTTCTTTCCAATTTCCATATTGTTTTGATCTGTAAATGTACCTGGACGAAATTTCACTTCATTTCACTTCATGTGACGTTTTCAAGGACGTTTTCAAGGACAACAATAAAATGAAAATTATATACCTAAATGCTACGACAAAAAAAAAAATGATAATAAGGTCATGAGCAAGTAATGCCGTTGCGTGGCAAACAAATTTATCATGAAAGCAAAGCAGCACAAACCCAGAAACTGATAAAGATAAAACAAATGTACACTTAAACTCAGTAAATTTGTTTTTAGTGTATCATTATCATTCTTTACGCGAACACTGGGGTGTCAGTTACGATAGGTGTCTTGGTCCTGTACCTGTACATCTCTGGATTCTTACAGACCCAGGTTCGATTCTGATGAAGGGATGTGTATTTATACCGATTTTTTTCGGTTGTTTCTTGCACGATGTGCAAGAGTTTCCTCCGGGCACTCCGGTTTCCTCCCTCATACGGTAAAAAATAACTGACACGCTGGTGGTTCCTTCCACTTAACATCTCCCACTTGGACCTTCACAAAGCTTTAAGCTTACTGACAGAGACTCAGCATTCAGTGTCCAGCAACTACTAAAATACACATGTAATGCCGCCTAAGTATCCAAACGTTTGGAAAATTGTTGACTTTCTCGCCAAAGTGTCCGTTGACTAATTCTCCGTCAACTAGGTGTCAAAGAAGCAGATAAGTAGTTGGTAATCATAGGGGTAAAGGTCAAGTTTTCGCCATAGAAAGTCGTGATATCAGAGCCACAATGGCTGCCACCAAGTTTGTGGTCCAAACCGTGAGCGCTCAAACTTAAGTGACAATCACCAAAGTGTCTGTTAAGATTGAGTGATCATGGTTGGAGCAGAAAACTTGACAGTAGATTTTTGGCTCTGAAATCACAACTTTCTATGGAAAAAACTTAATGGATTCCTTTACCCTTATGGGGTTTTTGTATGATATCACCCCTTTTGTTAGTTTTACGGGTTTGCTTTAGTGAAAGTAAAGATTGTGAGCTCCTCATGAAAATATAATTGTACATCGGTTATTCAACATCCTACAGAACATGTTGACTTTGGTATAATTAATGGTTGCTGATTAATTATATTTCCAATGAAGTGGCCATTGTATTATATTTAGATTGGAAACCAGAAACAAGTGACCACGATAAGCTAGTTTACTTTAATTAATTTATTTATTTATTTTTCTTTGGGTTATCTACCCCACAACGATGAGCGGGACAAGTTGGCTGAAGAAATCCAAGCAGAAGACCCAAGATCTTTCATTAAGTGACAACTACAGTATATCAATTAGATTTAATTTTGAAATGAAAACAATAAGTTAACCGAGGCTGCATTGTTACTCGGCCATGAACGATAATTATTTTGATAAGAGATGGCTGATTGGGCTTGAGGTCCAAATGTTTGTAGGAACTTAAAATGTCCATATTTCGTGAAGGGAATGGCAAGGAGTGAACATAGTCGCATTGACCTATAAATTTGCAGCAGACCATTCAGTCGAAATTTCATATCGCTATTGTGTCATTCCCGAATTTTTAGTGGGACAAATACACAAAACAAACTTTGACAAGTATAGCGTAGGTGTGATGAACTCGTGTGACTACCATTTACTTTGTCGCTACACTAATCACAAAAATTCTATAATATCCTAAATTCTATCCAGCATCTGTGTGTGTGGGTGGGTGGGGGACGGTTTGAGGCATTATTGCACGTCGACAGCAACATCATTAGCACCAACCTGAGTCACAGTGCAGTTGGTTTGGTTTACCATTGTGACACATTTATAGAGATGTTAAACAAACTCTCAGCATGCATATTATCATACATCTGTACTTCCTTCAAAAATTAAAAAGCCCCAGACATGATGAGTTACGTCTCGTGGAAGATTGAATGGCAACGAATACCATGACAGCGGTGTCATTCCACAATCACATGATAGACCGTAAGTGGCTGAGGACACAATTATATTCAAGATGTATATCTCCCCTTAAACAGAAACAATTGAAACAGCATCTGGGCCTTACTGGATCTACACACCATCACAGCTGACATTCTTCTATTACTTGGAATATAGGTGCAGTTCCGGTAAAAAAAAACTGCCCTTTTTCGTTATATCGAGGGTCCTAATAACAACCATGGAGAAATTCAGTTATCTCGAAAACTACTGGATGGATTTTCATGAAACAAAGACTGAACTGCTTATTAGATTGTCTACTATAGTTCTACCCTTATTAAATACTACGTTAACTGACTGAAAATAATTAGCCGAGCGAGAAAAATTTAATGATATCTGATGATATCTCGAAAACTAGTGGACGGATTTTCATGAAACAAAGTCTGAATTGCATATTATACTTTTCTGCTGAATATTGCATGTCATACGTATAGAAATATAGCATATATCATAACGATTAATCCAGTTTTTGTTTTATTCAATTCTATCAAGTAATTTACTACTTACCATTACGTGTAATACGTATAGAAATGTAGCTAATATCATAATAAGCAACCCAGTTTTTGTTTCATTCAATTCTGTACAGTAGTTTTCAAGATATCAAATTTCGGTCAGTGTCACATACATTAATTTTGCAACTTCTTCCGTATAACGAAGGCGTTTTTTTTGTCCGGAACTGTACTTTTAAAAAACTTCATGAGATAGATAAATTTTGTACTATGAAAACCGGTTTAGTCTGGCATTGCAGACGTCATACGGTAGGTCCAAAACTACTACTCATCATATCGGAACTATTGACATGCTCTAGGTGTTACTTAACTAACTTATCTTGATTTATCTTTGTTTCATTTGTTTATCAATTAAATAATTGAAAATCTCAGTACTAGCATGTTCCATATCCCGTAATCCAGCTGATCTGCCAGAAGACTGCTGTAGAAATAATTTTGGACTCTCCAAGGCCAAAGTTAGTTTTTCAGCAGGGTCCTCGAGAGTCTGTGAGGGTGGTGGGGGGGGGGGGGCACTGGAGACTACAATACGGCCAAGTCTTACATTGAATATACCAGTTATCAAAACATATTTAACAAAATATACAAAAACTTTTTCAGTGAGGTAAAGTTTCTCCGTAAACCGCACGTGATATCACGGGTTTTTCTACGACCCTTATTACCTATTTAATAATTAAATACTCACGTTAAAAAAAATATGCCATTTTGAGTATTTAACATAAGTTGGGAAACAGATGAAGTAGTAGTATTAAAACCTGTAACCTTCGTAGTAAAATGTTTTTGTGATTCATTCATCATGGTCGATTAGCAAAAATCCACGTTACCATATCATAAATTTGACTGCATGTGTTGGTTCAAAAAATAGTTTAGCTGTAACTGCAGAGAAAAGCCAAAACCAAAAACCAAAACTGGTAAAAGGGGCTGCCAAGTTCCGAATGGTTCGGCCCTTGAAAGGAGTGATATCAACACACCAAAGCATTCGCCAACTTAATCGCACTGTATAATACTTTGGACGTTAAATGACAACTTGAACATTGCTACCGAAAGTAGCAATGTTCTAGTTTTCATTCAACCTTTGAACTATTAGTCGGTGCGATTAACTTGGGGAATGTTTTGGTGTGTTGATATCACTCCTTTCAAGGGCCAAACCATTCGGAACTTGGCAGCCCCTTTTACCAGTTTTGGTTTTTAATATGATAACAAACTAACCAGAATATGTAAGACAGTGCATAAATATAAAAACTTTATTAAGATTTTAAAACAGTGTCTTCCTCACATCCAAAGCGTTTCTCTTGTGAGTACTTTACAGAGCTGCAAAAAATTGACTATGTTGGTTAAAGTTAAACGTTAACTATGGCCAAATTAAATTGAAAATAAAACAATGGTTGATAAATGAACGAACTAAATGAAGACTAAGTACATCATACTATGTTCTTAGAATTCTATTAATATGTTGATGTCTGAGTATTTTACATAGAAAAAGGGAAGAAGGAATATGTTACTTTCCTATTATTGCTTTTTTTTTTGCTTATTGGACTTTCAACAGTGAACTTGTTACGTGTACTGTGAAAAATTAAGTTATATGTAGTGTTACATAGTAAAGAAGGAAGGAAAGCTGAAGGCTCAACAAGAATTAAAAGAAATTAAATTTAAAAAAAATACAGATGCAAACCTATTTACGTTGCCTTTTGGACTTATATGTCAGACTGCCTGAGTGAGGAATTGAACCCACGACCTTTGAAATGAAAGTTCGAGGTCCTACATACTGGCCGTGTCATTATGGCTCAGCGGTAGGACTTCGGCCTTTGGTTTCAAAGGTCGTGGGTTAGATTCCTGGCTCAATCAGTCTGACATATAAGTCCAAAAGGCAATGTAAATAGGTTTGCATCTGTACTTAATTTTTGTCACATAATATTTAATGGGACAAATGAGTTGGTGTTCATACAAGCTCTCCTGAGCTTCGTACTAATGGAATAAACAACTATTATAATACTATTGAAAGAATGTAAAGCTTCTCATTACATAAATCCAGCTCTGTCAAAGCCAAAGGCAATCCCTAAATCTCTATTGGCAATCCGCAAGCAAGCTCTGCAATTAAGTATCACTTTTCCTTCCTCTCCATGCTTCCACAAACTTTTCCTTTGAAAACTTCGACTTAAATTAATGGTTGGCACTTTGAAACCACCTAAACTCTTACTGGCCGTAACTGACCTCAGGGATAATCAAGAAACATTAGACGTGCCTAATTACTTGGGTGCAGCGAACGCAAGCAATAACAAGCTCGGTAGCTTAGAACCACACCGGTTCTTTTTCCTGCCTGACAACATCTATTTCCACAACTCCAATATCCTTTGGCATTTAGATTAATTTCCCTACTGGCAGATGGCGCTAATTACCCTCCCTTTTGCAAATGGCGACGTCCACAATGGCGCGACGCCGGCATTCTGTCACGACTGGAGGTTCGAAGCAAGCAGCAATTGCATACAAACAAACTCCTACCCATTATCAGTCAACACAATGACTGGGACGTTCTATTACCTAAAAAGAATTTCAGAATATATGAAAAAGGAAGGTTAGGTTTGTACGAGAGGGCTGGGAAAATTGAGACGAAACGAGAAGGGTATTAATTTTACGTTTGCGAGCACGGGTGGCAGGGAAATATTTCTGAATTGGTATCCGGCGAACCGAGAACCAAAGCCCTCCTCCTTCTCCTTTTTCAAAAAAGGCGTGAAAAATGGCATTGTCGGAGGCTGAATGACGAACGGCAAACTGTTCGTGACAAATTATTCACGACAAACTGAATTTATGAGCTTTTGATGCGTTTTCCGCAGGTTTTAAATTCAAGAGTTTGGAAAAAATATGGTGTTTGAAGTTTAGTCATAACCATATTTCTTGACTCTTTTTTTTTTCTAAACCCCTTTTCTTTGTTTGAATAATTAAACAAAAGTCAAAAGAATCGCACAATTTTTCTGCACAATTTGGCCAATTTCATCTTCATGCTTGCAGAAATGGGAAGCACTACACCTGCAGTCAGCTGCACGTTGGACATTGGTTTAAATACGATAGCATAGACAGTATTGAGTACACCAATGTCCAACGTGCAGCGCTTCCCGTTTCTCCATGCATAAAGATTAAACGGACCAAATTGTGCAGCAAACATTTGTAATTTGTGGAAACTCCCACATCCTGCGGAAATGTATGACATTTATATGCTCATGGTGCTATCTAAGAAGAATGCACAACTCCATTTCTTTTAAAGAAACAAACAAGCCACATGCCTCCTCAATTACTGAGTGAAAATATGGTACGCCTCATGTACCTGGGAGCAATTTGAATTTATTTACAAGAGCCATGGCCCATAGCCTTACGCCCTGTTACAGAAGCTAACTGAAATCCTAAACAGTAAATAAACAACACTCGCTACCAATCACACAAGTCCCGATAAGTTAGAATTTGCACCTGGGAGCAAGCTACGAAGGTTAACAATATCACTGCCACTTGATGGTTCACACGACAGATTATAAAGATTTTCTGCCTTTAAACCTTCCCAATCCTTCGTTTCAGAGATAATGCATAACACAGCATGTCTACTAAAAAAAGGCTTTGTATATTCGGGAAGATTCATCCCCTCAACTTATTATCAGACACTGAATAAAAACAATGAAGAGTGGCAAAAGTATATTGCAGTTCTCTCTCCCCCCATCCCACCCAACATATGATGGGTGGGGTGGAGGAAGAGGGAATTTGGTTCCATCCCTACTTCTTGTTTTATTCGGTATCTGGCTGGGATTACGAGCAAAGCAAGCAGCGACAGCCGAGTGGCTAGAGCGGTTGCTCTCAGCCAGTAACACGTGGTGCAATGTCAACTCGAACCACTGCACTGTGCCTGAGGTTGGTGTTGAAGACCTGGTTGTCGATGTGCCATTAAGCCTCAATTCCACCCCCCACCCCTCCAACCAAATAGACACGAGATTGGATCGTAACGAGAGACCAAGTCGGCAAAAAGTCCTAAAACCAGCTGATAACACGAAAGAATTAAACAAACGAAATTAGCATGCGCTTCGTTTGTTTCCAACTTGTATAACACATGCCACTAGTTTTCTGCTATGTTTTAACTTTTGCTACCTACTAGGAAAGAAATATTACGGTCATACTCTAATTGAGAGCTTACTGTGAGCTTGAGGACGGCACAGTTAATGAAATTACGAAGTCTGTAAAAGTAATTATCTTTCTCTTAAAAACTCAAAAAAAGAGGCTTTTTAATGCAGCAAAAGTTCAAGCAAAAAAAAAGTGTATTCCTGTGTATTCCTTTACTCGGGAAAGAGGATTATGCCACAGAAAGAAAATAGCCCCAATTAGAAAATAATTAAATTTGGTGTCCGTTTGCAATTGAGCATTATAATCTCCGCATTGGGGGAAGGAAAGTAATTACATTTTAATATCCTGAAAGAATAAGACGTTGAGGCACAAAAAATGGGCCCTTGCTCTTAATTTATGCTTGCGTGAAGGGATGTTATGTATTAAAAGTGTTTCTTGGTCCAATTCTGAAACAATTTGCAAAGCGGAATTAATTTGCGTCGCCGTTCGGGTAGAAAGATAAAAGAAAAAACACTTGCGTTAGATTTTTAAATTTTTTTTTTTTTGCAGCGCCAGAACTAACCGGTGGGGATGGGAAAGGGAGGTAACGTAATTGTGTTTTATTTTCCCCCTTTGTACATGCATTAACCGATTTAACAAGTTAATTATTTATTACTATAGCCAAACAGCCCCAACAGAGTTAGCTGATTTTTTTTCTTGTTGAACGGAGCTCATTGGCAAGGGCGGAGCCAAAGGACGGGGGCGAGGGGTTGCAGCCCCCTCCAAAGCAAATAAACTCGGAAACCTGGTCACAGCCGGTCTTCTGTGGACTGCCGCCAAGTTTTCAACGAAAATGTTGAGGCGCACACCTCTATCACTCTCTGCAACAGCGACCTCTTTATACAATATAAAAGTATAGTAACCATCACAATAACCAGTTAAAAATGTGTTAGCTTTTAGGTCTAGTTTCAGATTTCAGGCGTAATTGCTAGCTTTTAGGCCTACGTTTTAAGTGCCGTTTTAATTTCGTAAGTAGCAGCTAACGGAAAATTGGATTCGAGTGAACGCGTATTCATTTATGCGAAAAAAATAGACAAAAATCGCTGGAAATAATATTAAGAAAAATTGGAAATAAGCCAATAGCGAAAATCATACACGAGTGAATGTCGGTCGAATGGAGCCCTGGTCACGGTTGTGACCTTAATAACGAGTTCAGTGAGTTATCTTTATGCCAGTGGAGGATGTGGCCACAGCGATTAAGGCGCTGTGCAAGTGATCTGGGGGCGAACTGGGTAGTCGGTTCGAATCCAGGTCATGCCACTCCGATGAAACGTAAGTGCATAAAGGTGGCTTACTGAACTACGTTATTTCTTGTGTATGATTTTCGCTATTTCCAATTTTCCTTAATATTCATTTATACAACACGGTATTGAAACTTGTAACGCGATTTTAGGCCTAATTTTCAGATCTAATTTTTTTTTTTTACCTGCCGTATTAATTCCGTAAGTAGCAACTAACAGAGAGTTTTGTTTGAGAGAAGGCCTATTCATTCATGTAAAACGGTGTCAATGGTATTTTTTTAATAAAGGTAATGTGTGTGTTAACGAAATCTTTACGGTCTTTACGGTTGCGTGTCTTCATGTACAGGTTAAATACAACAATCAAATATCATTATTTCATTGAGTTGCGTCGAGAAAGTCTATTAGCTATAAGGTAGCAATCATGTTTCAATTTGCGATCCTTTATAAAATCCACGTGAGTACCAATGAAACAGGCAACTGACGGATAAAATCGTTGCTATACTATATCCGAGCCGTTTCAGCTGTACAGAAGACTAAAACTGGCGAAATTATTGGAAAATAAACAACAGTTAAATTATGACAAAAAGGCATGAAAACTTCAGAAAGTCACCCTGCAGTCCCACACAAGACTTCCTTCTGAATCCACCTTTGCCCGTTGTACTGTCTACTTGCCCTTAATACTGGTGATCAGCAGGTGCTCATAAATGTATGAGTATCATTGCTATAACCGTTGTTTCGTATTTCGTGTCGTGTAACGCGGCCCCGTGTGTGAGGGAAGCTGCTTGTTTTTGCTTCCCGGCTCCGAGTCAGGTGATTCCACATCCCGCTAGGAATCGTTAATTCTCGATCCGTGCGAGAAGCCATGTGGGACATGGAGGCGATAAACGCGATTTCCGCCCCAGCTGGCCTTAGCTTGAAAAGTAAAAATCATTTCTCAAGGCCTTTTGACGTGACGTGTTACCTGAAAACTATACATCGTTATTTTTAATGTATCAGCAAAAGTAATTACGACCACTTGTTAGTTAACCCAGAACAAGAGATGGAACATGGACAATATTATGATAAACCCCTGCGATCGCCGGCGATTACTTTCTGCCGTTCCTACAAAAGGAAAATGCATGAAAAAAAAGCCCATACGCTAAAGGTTTCCCCATTACCATGGTGATATTAACAGGTTGGAACAAGTTCAGAGAGCCGTTACCACGCACTGTTCTTTGCTGAAGGGTATGCCTGACGAAGAACGTTTGAAAAGCCTTGACCTGACAACCCTTGTTGATAGGCGTTTAAGAGGTGACCTTATCAAGACCCGTCAAATTCTGTCTGGCGAAGTGATTATGCCTGTCGACCAGTTTTTTCAACGCTCGACTGTCACACGAACCAGAGGACACTGCATGAAGTTGACGAAACCACGAATCCGCACCACTGTTGGACAGTCTTGTTTCACTGTATGAGAGCCATTAATTCTTGGAACGCACTTGGTTGTGACAGCACCTACAACCAGCCGTTGGAAAAGACAATATGATCTGACTCAGTGTTAAAGTGTTTTAGTTCCATGTTTTGTTGTGAACCGGTTACATAAGCTTGCTTTTTTCCGGTATTAATTTAATTTAATTTAATTTAATTTAATTCAACTTTGTTCTACAAAAGCCTAATTATTTACTTCCCATAGAAATATTTGATGTCAGCGCCTGGTGGAGACCGAGTCCGGAAAAATGGTCGGGGCGGCATCCTGCCTGGGGTTGCTGATTGAGTGAGCGAAGCGAAAATTTGATTGACGAAACTTAATTCGGTCAAATATGGACATAGACATGAGCTGAGCGACCAAACCGTACCAGTGTAGCAAACGGTGCATCCAACACCACCTGTGCGTACAACGGACGGCAGTAAGCAATACAATATTATTAGCCCGCGAACAATTTTTTCATGCAACGATGCTTGAGCGTCCAAATTTTTAAAACGGTTTCCGGCTTCTTCCTTTCTTTGGGCTAAGTGGGTTGCAAGAGGACCCCTCGTTCTATGGAACGGAGAAATGTCATAAAGCCTCCCCAAGCAGAACTGCCGGAAGCTCCCTGCTGGAATACACGAATAATGAAACTAGGAGAGTAGTACACAGTCAGAACTGTAGGCTGTTGACTCTCAAAAAAAAATATGGTGAATAAAAAATACTCCTTTCGGCAGTACGGGTACGAACCGTCCATGAACAAAAAACCTATGGGACGAAAAGTCCGGGTCGAATAGTCCGGGGACGAATTATCCGACACCACGTTGGTGTGATTATAGGCCTATGGTTTGGGCTATTAGGCCTATAATCTGAGCAATTAGGCCAATAAGTTGAGCATTTAAGGCCTATAATTCGAGGAATTAAGCCTATAATTTCAAATGAAGGACCAAATGAAAGTTAATTAAATTGCGCTTCCGTTAGGCCTATTTTCATCGCTGTAACTTGATATTTATGACCCTCAAATGCGTGAAAAACCTGCAAAAATAACGTCAACTTTTTTTTTTACCCTCATGATGTTTGTTCATGACGTCATAGTTTATTTATGCAAACCTCCTCGAGCGAAGCGAGACGACACCAACAGAGCGAAGGAAGCGAACAATGTGGCTACTTTTTATATTAAGCCTTAGTATCTGTTAAATTTGTAAACATGCTTACTACAATAGCATCATAGCATCATCAAAAGTAACGATAAAGTGACATTTAATTTGTCAGGTGGCATTTTGGTAGTAACGACATGACTTTTTGTCGTCGCGCCATTCTCACGATGGCATTTTGATGGGAAGCGTTTTGACACAGATTCTTTTTTTAGTGACCCCTTTCAAACAATGACGTAAACCACAGCCGACTTGTCAGAGTCTTGGCGTACGGGATAAGAGTACGCCAGATCGAGGCGCGACACCGACTTAAAAAGGGCCCCCTTTGGATTGAAGATATCGTCTGGAGTGTAAGAGGTTGAATGGGGGAAACGCCTGACAAGTAAATGAGCAGTTATACATATATTTTTAATACTTGGTAACATCGTTTAAAGCAGCAACCTGTTTGTTACAAGAATCCTTCCCCATCTCTTCCCCCCCCCCCCCCCCTCGCGCCACACAACCAACCAACTTACGTTTCTGCGGTGGTTTTGGCTCGTACAGCCTTCTATCAAGATAGGAGGAAGTGGCTGTCAAAGCGATGGACCTGTTATCGGCAAGTGACGACAGGGGGCTCCATTCGCCCCGGCTCGTGCTATCGGTTATCGAAAACGAACACCCACGAAAGCGGATTTGTTTCACGGAAATAAATATTCGTTCGTTTCGGAACACTGGAAAGAAGCGAAACATTAGCAATAAAAACGAAAAAACACAGAATGGAGCTAACATTGTGGACAGCTAAGGATGACGAGTGACCAACCCATGTTGAAAATTCCTGACTTTTTCCACCAAAACCACAAAACCACATGTCGAGTCAGATTTATACGCAAATCTACCGCGAATTTTCCGCGACACGCAGTAAGAGTGCAAATAATCCGTAAAAAAAAAATATCAAAATATTAGATTTTTCTTTAACATTTGATCTAACACTCGGTGGGATTAGCTTGGCGGTTGTTCATTGGCGAGGTTGATATCATTACTTTCGAATGGCAACACTCTTTGGTTAGGCTTGGTACACCATGTAGCACTTGGTACACCATGTAGCCATTTTTGTTCTGATATCACTACTTAAACTGTCTGAAATTAGGCAGCTTCTTTCACCCTTGTTGGTATTGTTTCTGGTTTAATTAACATAAGAGGGATAAATCTGCAGTACCTTACAACGCGAGTTGCCCTGTTCGCATTGGAATTCTTTTAGAAACGCCCCTTTGCCATCCCCCCCCCCTCCCCCGTGACGACCTCACAAAGCTCAACATTATTAATGTATGGCAGTGCAACAGGTTTAATGGTACAATTACACAAGTCTTAACCATAACTGCAAAAAATGCAGTTTAGCCATAGCGGTCCTGTTATTTTAAAACTCTTAAAATCAGCACAATAAATTACGCGATAATTAAAACTTGCATCCAATTGTGTGGTGTAAAAAAATTGTCCGCTCCACTGATGCCTTTTTCCTTTAGCTCCCCCCCCTCCCCTTCACTTGTTGACAATATCAAACAACTTTTTCTACAGAAATTGCTTGGTTTGACAAGCCCTTTTAAATTATGTATCACTCGACCGACTCCCTTCCCATTTGAAATATCTGAGAACACACCTTTGCCCCACTGAACCCCCCCCCCCATGTGGGGCGACCCCACAAAGTTGAACAGATGATTCGCGGAGAATTATCCACGTACGATTTTATCAGTCAATTGTCTTGACCGAATTAAGCTATCTTCAGCATTGGAATTCCGCTCCTGACAGCAGGACACAAAACCACAAGGGCACATAACAACACAATGTTTTTAATTTTCGAGAGGTAATTGGTCACAAAAACACAAATGAAACACCATAAAAACTCCTAAACATGAAAGAGACACCCCTTCCCCCAATTAGTGAGCACCATCAGATCAAGATGGTGCTCACTAAATTGGGGGTGTCTCTTTCATGTGTAGGAGTTTTTATGGTGTTTCATTTGTGTTGTTGTGACCAAAAGAGGAATTACCTCTCGAAAATTAAAAATATTGTGTTGTTATACGCCCTTGCGGTTTTGTGTCCTGCTGTCAGGAGCGCAATTCCAATGCTGTAACCTTCTCAACCACATATTGACCGATTTACATAAGCTATCTTCATTACTTCTCGAGTTATGGCCGTGTAACGGGTTTCGTGATACACCTTGTATATCGACCGTTTTTAACTGCTAGATGGGTGCCATCTAGCGACAGTGATATCGTTAACCTTTACCGATTGCTCCCTGGTGCACGTGGACGCACTAACTTTACGTTCAATAGTTAAAGAGGCACGTGGATAGTTTATTGGGTAAAAAGAAATTTCGTTACACATTCCTTCTCTTGTTGAAATCAATTGCTACATAGAACTAAATAATTGCAGACGGCGCTAGATGATGTTACCTGTCATTCGGTAAATAGGCACCTTTAAGAAATCAAAGTGTGATATGATTATGAAACCAGTTGGTTCAGGGCTTTATTGACGTATCATGCTACCTGACGTCACACGATAACCAACAACAAGCGTTACATACAAGGTACACTAAAATATACATAACCAACCTATTGTGTGCGCGGTTTATCTTGAGTCCTGCGGGTATTTTATGAGCGGCTACGTTTTCCTGGAGGGGGCGGCATTAATCGACGGCCGCCATTGTTTTTTGTAACCATCTCGGATATCAACAAGGCACTCTGCGACCAAAAACATACAATTGATTATCTGTGTCGTTCTGGGGCGACCTCAAGATAGGCCGCGGACACTATAGGTAAAGTGAGGTGGTGCGCCCTCTACACTGAGGGCGAATATAACGGGACACCCCAAACACCTCCCCTAAAAAAAATTAGGACCCGACCCCTGGCCCCAATTAACTCCCTGCCTCACACAACGTTTCCCCCCCCCCCTTCCCCTGGGCGCTAAAATTCAAGTGCACGGGGGAAAAATGTTGTCAAGACCTTTACGCCAGGGCCCACTTATCACTATAATAATAACTTTATTTTGGACTCAAAACCAGTTTCTAAATTCAGCTAAAATTGAGGCCCAAAATACTTTCAGGGTATACAAAATAATAAACTGACAACCATTATTAGGCGCAAGCTAATTATTTACATGATTAAAACTTGTAACTAACCAATGGGAAGCACGCCGTTTACTAATCAAGACACGCGCGTATCGCCACCAAGTTGTTGAGGTAACATGACTTCTGGACCACTAGTAGCTAGCTATAGTTAGCTAGCCAGTCAGTCACAGAAAATCAGCGATCTTTGGTAGCGATTTTTTTGCTAGAAAGAGTCGTCCGAACTAACCAAAACCAAAACAATCATTTTTTTTTTTGTGTTTTAGAAATACCTTATATGGAAAATACTTAGCATAAGTTTCCAAAGTTTTCAAATGAGTTTCTCAATCTGCTTTTTGTACGTCCACTGTGAGTCAGTTTGGAAGCCCAGATAAGTAAGTTCACTTACTCTTTTGATCACTCTGCATGTATTCGTACAGTAACTATTTGTACAAATTTTAGTGTGAAGAAACAGGTTTTCTCGAACAGCTTTTTGAGCATGTGGTGATTTTACAGACATGCAAAGAGTTTTCTCTTCACTAATAAAGACTTCATTAGATACGAACCAAGAATTCAGTGCCTCAAAGTCATAATGAAGTTTTGTTAATCTTGTTATAGTGTCATGGTCAATAGCAAATGAAAAAAAAATATCATCAGCAACGAGAAAAATTTCGCATTTTTCAACAATTTCTGGAATGTCATTTAAGTAGATTAGAAACAGTAAGGGACCAAGGACTGAACCTTGTGGTACCCCATGTTCAACTTTTAAAAAGTTACTGTTTTTGTTGTTAATTCTGGCGCAGACTTGACGATCACCCTTGTAGCTTTTAAGAATATTGAGGATTTTACCACGAAGTCGTAAGTTTTTGCAATTATAAAATAGGATGCCATAGTCAATAGTATCGACTGCTTTTTTGAAGGTCTATTAGAGTATCACCAGCGAGTTTGTCATCGTTTAGGGCTTGAGAAACAATGGCATTAATTGCTTTTGTAGCATTACTACTTCTTTTATATTGCTTCTAAATACAAACTGTCTGTTGGACAGATAAGAATTTTTGTCAAGGAAATTTGAGATTCTATTAGAACAGGCCTTATGAAAAGGGCACATATCCAGACCAATACCTGTAAAAGAAGCTAAGAACCAGCTTTATTCACCTCATGGAAGAATTTATTTTCGTGAAACAAAAATGGCGCTACCCAGCAGTCAGTAATTAGGAAAATATCAACATTATTCACGTCACTTTTTCAACAAGACATCGGTAAGCTGTGTCACTAACAGTGACTTTGATGTTGTCAAGCTACCAAAGTACCCCGATCAAACAAGTTTTTGCCTTTTCTGTCACATTGTTATTTATCAGCACATACCTGAAAACAGCCAAACTACGTTAGCAAGATATAAAGTGTCAGTGGTTGCCATGCTCATATATATTTTATCTGGATAGGTGTAATCGTTTATCATCTTGGTGGTCGACTAGCGTGTGTCTTGAGCAGATGCTCCTAGTTCGAACTATCGTAAAACGATCCTTTGGGTATAGAGGCCAACACGCTATTGGACTGAGAAGGTGCTAGAATAATTCGATCCATCGGTGACGGTAAACGAAACGAGCTTTACTCTTGCATTTGTGGTATTATGAGCCAAGTGCTTAAATAAGTGACTTAAAATAACGTAACTGAGAAAGATTTAATAAGTGCTTATTGAAGTTGATATAAACGTTAGTGATTAACGATTGAGTTGGTGTGATGCCATAGTGATTTAAAGGAACTGTGAGACGTGTGATTCGTCTTATATGATTTGAAAGTAGTTGATTGTTAAAGTAAAGTGATATCGTATTTTGTGCTGAAGTAATTAAGCTGAATTTGTAAACAAGAATTAACATTAAAAACACTTTGTCATTGCTTATTGCTAAAAAATTTTATATTGCAACCTAGAGTTTGTAAACAGCAAACAAGAAATATTGTTCTGTCAAATGTAATTAAATAAATTGTTTCATTTTAAGCCTGACTATTACTCTTGTGCGAAGGGCGTGGTAATTCCTCTCTGGGATAAGCCCCATTGGCTAGCAGCAATTTAAGGAATAATTAAATAGTGTGTTGTGGAGTAATTTTGTTGCGACGATTTCCCTTTGGTTTTAATAAGTTCTGACCGTACGGGATATATCGCGAGTGGGTATTATCAGTGAACGATCAAATAAATTTGTTATTAAGAGTATCAAGTACTCAGGGGCGTCGTGCTCTCACAAAATTGGTGAGGGCAGAATCTTTTCCAGCTAGGGGGTCTGGGGGAGCACCGGAACCTCACGCATTTTAAGCAATTTTAATGAGTTTGAGACTGCTGGAAGACCCAAAATGACACTTTTGCCGGCCGGCCGCACACAAGCAAAAATCGTCTTTATTTTTTGGAAAATTGGGATGAGGCCTGGAGGAGGAGGGGGGCACGTGCCCCACTAGCACGACGCCCCTGCAAGTACTAACGATAACAGGAAATGCGAGTTCACTGATTAACTTGATATGCCCGTGTCACAAATAACACCGTGATAAAAACAACAATACGCGTTATCAACAATAAGCGTGGTCATCGTGGCTGAGTTGTGAGAGAGCTCAGCCTGGTTGCTGGAGGTTTGCGGATCTGGTCGAACCCCTGGAAAGGGGCTCGTGGCAAAGTACCCGCCAGGACTGCCGGCCAGGGTAGCGTGAGAGGCTACCATGCTCCTTCAGCGGCTATGGGAACTATTCTGGCAAATTCTGGACAATTTTTCGGCCCCTACGATGATCGGAGGTTTCCCGGATCGAATCCCCCGAGTTGGCACCTCCCTTTACCAGATCTCTAAAAAAGTCTGGTAATGTTCAAAATTGAGCCGGTTCAGCCATACAAGCATTAAGTTGCTTCAGCTGACTTAAGGCTCAAAGAAATTAATTTTAAAAAAAATCTCCTATGATTACAAACAAAAACATCAAGTGTGCCATAAAAAAAAGGGTTATATGATTGAAGTTTCACTTTACATGTTAAAATATACACGGGAAAAAATAGGCGATTTTTAATTAAAATAACCAAATGTAGAATTTAGAAAATAGCAACTGTTTTAAGTACTGTTGTGATTTACGAATGAAAAATATTCTTAAAGCACAACAGCACTTACAGAGATGCAATTTTCTGAATTGTAAATTTGATTATTTAAATTCAGAAATTTTTGAAAAAAGGATCTCCCATTTTTAATTCCCAGGGAGGCCAAACCTCTTCCTATCCGGCAATCCGACTATGAAACTTGGGGGGCAATACACTAGCGAGTGTCTCAATTAGTTAAACTTTAAGGGTGTCAGGCAATTGTTTTGTAACTCGCTCCTTGCGTACGCTGTCTGGGGTCGGTCAAGCAGTGAAGGAAATCTGTTGTTTCTTGGCTGGCGCAAACCACACTTCCCTCACCTGTCTATTTAGGACCTCTTAACTTTACTATCACCACACTGTACATTTGCTGTGCCATGGCCACGTGTTGGAAAGATTACAAGTAATTTACAATATACTGCACAGCGTGTCCACAAATTATTCACCCCACAAAGAAATTAAATTTTTAAAAACGAAAACAGATACTGAAAAACTGTCAAGTGCCAACTGTTTATTAACTAAAAATGTTTTTTTTCCACAATTTCTGGTAATGATGGTCTCATAATAAACCTCCACATGCGCCCCTTTTGTTGCTTGGAAAATATCCAGTCGAAAATTGATTTCTCCTTAAACATTTTTAAACATATCTACTGAAACCATGCTTATCACCCTGGTTTTGCTTGTGGGGCTTTATAACGGACTAAGTGTACGCAAGAAAGGTAACTTGTATGCAAGAATTACGGGACAAGAACAAACACCCAGGTGATAAAATCGAAATCAGTAGACATGTTTTAAAACGTTTGGGGAGAAATCGATTTTCGACTGGATATTCTCCGAGCAACAAAAGGGGTGCACGTGGAGGTTTATTAAAAGGCCATCACCACCAGAAATGTTGTAAAAAAAAACAAAAAACATTTTGTGTTAATAAGCAGTTGGCACTTTATAGTTTTTCAATATTTGTTTTCGTTTTTTTTTTAATATTTAATGTTTTTATGGGGTGAATAGCTCGTGGGCACCCTGTGCAGTATTCCATGCAGTGGAAGCCAACATTTGCACTAATGTGTTTTGTTCATAGCTCGTGCTATTGTTGACCGATTTACGTGTTTTTTCTGCATTCTCCTTGAATTGACTGCCCGCACATATCTCAAATTGGGACCAATGCACTATTCCTAAAGGAACTGGAAGTAGAGAATTTATTTAAGGGAGGCAGGATGGGGGGGGGGGGAACCCCTGATAATCTTAATATGTCGCCCCCTTCGTGGTGACCAACGATCGACGGTTGTTCGATGGCTGAACCAAATCAATTGGCTGCCGTATATCCGCTAGGTCGATACTTTTGACTCACCCTGTATGCAATAGGATAAAATAAGTATGTATTGTGTGCGCGGTGTATCTTGAGTCCTGCAAGTATTTTGTGAGCGGCTACATCTTCCTGGATGGGGTGGCTTTAATCGATGGCCGCCATTGTTTTTGTAACTATCTTGGATATCAACAAGGCACTCTGCTACTGAAAACGTACAATCGATTAACCGTGTTCGTTCTGCGGAGAACTCAAGATAGGCCGCGGACACTATAAACAGATAATTTGTCGTGCGAGATATTCAAGAGTAATTTACACCAAAAGCGTACAGTAATATTAATACGCTGGTGTATGTAAAATATTTCCAAAGCTGTAAACTCATAAAGGTATAACCATGCACTAGAATTTTTAATTTTAGAAACGGTTGCTAATAGTTTTATAATATTTACAGAATCGACAGCGTGCTGTTAAGCGATCTCCAGACATGCATTTGATGAAAACATGGCAATTACTGAATATGCATTTTAAACATCGGTATTCAAGAATGCGAAATATTTACACCATAAACAGCCGCAGATTTCAAAAACATTTGTTAATAATGACCAAGTAATTCCTGTATTCATACAGAGAAATACGCAAGATGTCTCACAAATACACTGATAAACGTTGGGTGGTTTGAGGGTATGGAAAAAAGCAACCCCCCCCCCCCACGAAAAAAAAAATGTGCCACTCACACCTGAAATGACAGATTTAAGTTTTAACCTTTCAAACCACCTACAATGCTGTGAACGTCTACCAAGATACGTTCTGATACATTTTGGTGTCTTTAATTTTTCCAGAATTAACGGTTTTCGTTAGCAAACCTCGACACCCAGTATGTGGGTATAACGGTTCATTTACGGTTATGGGTTTATAGGGCAGAGACACAACGTAGTATTATTGTGTATAACTCTATAGTGGAACCTTAATGGGTTAGCTGCAAGGGGCAGTGCAGAGAGAAACAGAAGGGCGTCATACTGAAGCCGATGCTATGAAGAGTGATTTCTTAGACCTAAAACGCGCTATTTTTGTTGTTGGAAAAAACAACGTTATTTTAAGCCTAAGAAATCCGCTCTTCCGTTGTTTTTCCCTCCATTTTTATGTAGTGCACCTTGTAGATATGCCCTCCAAAACCCATACTGGTGCCATTACGGTGGCAAATGTCACTACTCTATTAGCAACAGTTGTTTGTTTCTGTGTCCTCTATGGCCATCCAAGGTTTGTATATTTATGGGACGCCCCCTATGCGCCCCCTACGCGTTTATGTACGTTCAGATACTGTGTGGGTAAAGTGCCAGTCTGCATGTTCTGCAACGTGTTCACCTAGCCTATTTTTGAAAATGTTGACGTTGAGAGCCTCAATCACAGATGCATGCATGCCATTCTACACTGAGATCATGGGATATGAAGAAAGATATACATGGTTTGGTTTATATTTACGTTTGGACACTGAATTTTGAACGGATGTTCCTGCATGGTAAGATGGTTGGATAATGCAAATAGAATTTTAACCGACGTCCCTCCCCCTCCCCCGTAGTTACATTTAATAATTTTGAAAAGTGCAATACGATTACCTGTTGGAAGCCTCCACCAGAGGGAGTGAAGGTTTATAATATAATATAATATAATAATAATAATATATAGAGACGATGCTCGCGGCATCCATCCACCCAAATTCCCCGGCGGCAGATGTTAAGTGGAAGAAGTACCACCATTATTACAGTTGTTTTTTGCCGCATGAGGGAGGAAACCGGAGTACCCGGAGGAAACCCTCGTGCAACGGCGGGAAACAACCGGAGAAAAACCCGTACATATACACTTCCCATCGCCAGGATCGAACCCGGGTCTGTAGGAAGCCAGAGATTTACACTGGGACCAGGACGCCTATCGAATCTGACGCCCCAGTGCTCGCAGCTACCCGTGCAACCCAAAAAGAAGTGTAGTCTCCTTTTACAAGGAACATCGTCAATCCATCCACATTCTTTGTGCATTGAATTTTCTCAAGTGCTACGTGATGTTTGAATAGCTTTAACTTTAACTTTAATTTTTATTCCAAATCGCCTAGACAGCATTGCATGAAATTACAATGAGCGAAAAGAAAAAAATAATAGTGTCCATCAACATCAACAACAATATACACCTGTAATTATACATATACAAGAAGCCATTTCTTTCAACGCAATAAAAAAAAACTAATTAGAAAAAGCTTCATAGGGATTGACATGCAAGCAATTGTGACGAAGGCATATCAACTATAGAGCAGTGACATTTGCCGCCGTATTGGCACCAGTATGGGTTTTGGAGGGCATAACGGTAAGGTGCACTACATAAAAATGGAGGGAAAAAACAACGGAAGAGCGGATTTCTTAGGCTTAAAATAACGTTGTTTTCTCCAACAACAAAAATCGCGCGTTTTAGGTCTAAGAAAACACTCTTCACAGCATCAGCTTCAGTATGACGCCCTTCTGTTTCTCTCTGCAGTGCCCCTTGCAGCTAACCCGTTAAGGCTCCAGCATAGAGTTATATACAATAATACTACGTCGTGTCACCGCTCTATACGTGCGGCCAATAGGACACGTAAGAATTAAATAATTGTTTATACAATAATCAATAACTGAATTATACAGAAAGGTGTGTCCGTATAGAAATTCTATAATAAAAGTAATATAAGTCCGAAATGGGAGCAATCAGTCAAATTTGAACAGCAAATCAGTTTGGTTGATAATAAAGTCATCTAGTTTATTTTTGAAAGGATTAACCGAAGTTGCAGTTCAGCTCGTAGGCGGTTCCACGGGTCCACCGTTCGATTAAAGAAGGTATGTAAGGACCATGCGTGAGATTTATGGGAATGTTGAATTTTGTAGTTATGTCCTGGAGTATGTGTAGTATTAACACAGATTAGAAAGTTAACTAGATATACCGTTTCACTTCTTCCCATCCTACGCGGAGCTCTGGCGGTAGTTGCGGCTACTAATACCT